>JAODAL010006852.1:0-129986 GCA_025379985.1 Phyllomedusa bahiana | reverse complement strand
AAAAATATTTTTGCGACAAAAGCGAGATAACTTTCATAGCACCAAAATCCGTGAAAATTTATTTTTTCAGCACCAAAACCCGTAAAAAAAAAGTATTTTTAATGACAAAAGCGAGATAACTCTATCAGCGCCAGAAATCTGTAAAAAAAAAACATATTTTAGCGCCAAAATCCATTAAAAAACGTATTTTAGCGGCAAAATCCGTAAAATGTATTTTAGCGGCAAAATCTGCAAAAAAACTTATTTTAGCTCCAAAATCTGTAAAAAAAAAAGTATTTTGCCGAAAAAATCCATAAAAAAAATATTTCTAGCAAACAAAAGCGAGATAACTTTAATAGCACCAAAATCCATTAAAAAAAACGTTTTTTTAGCGCCAAAAATTTATTTTAGCGGCAATATCCGTAAAACATACTTAAAGAGTACCTATCACCTCCATACAAACACACAAAAATTGATAGAAGATGAAATAATAAGACTTTTCTCAAATACATGTCATTAGCAATTTAGAGGATTTCCCTCAGTTTTACAGGGAAACAGGTTTTACTTTCACTTTGTAACTCAGGAGATCCTTATCAATCTGTTGGGAGATACCAACTGTGCAGGGGGAACTGAGGGCATAGATGCTTGTATAGGGTCATCTGAGTCTCGCTACTTATAGTACAGCAGGCACAGCGCACTAAGGCTATGTCTACACTGCAGTTGTCAAAAAACGACCTGAAAGCCAAATACTAAAAACTGAGTTTTCTGTCCACTGCCTGTCAATAGCAGCTGAAAAAACTGCAGTTTGTTGTTGCAATTTGCGTTTTTTGGCGCGGTTTTTACCCACGTTTGTTGCTTGTCTTAAAGTCTGGTTTTCAGTGTATGCATAAATTAAGCCATTGGATGTAACTCCACCCTGCAAAAGGTGATGGAAAGCACATTATTGCATTTATATGGAATCTTGTAGTCGTTTTATGTATTTTGGCACTAGTAAAATTATATCGCTTTTGTAGCCAAAAGTACTTTTTTTTATGGATTTTGACGCTAAAATCCTTATTTTTACGGATTTTGGCACTAATAAAGTTATGTCGCTTTTTCCGATAAAAATCTGGTTTCTTACGGATTTCGGCACTACAATACTTTTGTTTAGTGATTTTGGCGCTAATAGAGTTCTCGCTTTTGTCACTAAAATACGTTTTTTCACAGATTTTGCCGCTAAAGTCCATGTTTTTATGGATTTTGGCGCTACTGTTATCTCGCTTTTGCTGCTAAAAATCCAGCTTTTTACGGATTTTGGCGCTAATACATTTATCTCCTAAATCTGTAAGAAAAAATTATTTTTAGCGACAAAAGTGAGATAACTTTAATAGCACCAAAATCCATGAAAAACTTATTTTAGCGCCAAAAATCCATAAAAAAAGTATTTGTGACGACAAAAGTGAGATAACTTTAAAAGCGCCAAAATCCGTAAAAAAAATGTTAGCTCCAAAATCCATAAAAAATGAACTTTAGCGCAAAAATCCATAAAAAAAGTATTTTAGCGACAAAAGCGAGATAAGTTTAATAGCATCGAAATCCATATAAAACTTATTTTAGTGCAAAAAAACGTAAGAAAGTATTTGTGATGACAACTCTATTAGTGCCAAAATCCATAAAAAATATATTTTTAGTGACAAAAGCAAGACAACTCTATTAGCGCCAAAATCTGTAAAAAAAACATTTTAGTGCCAAAATCCATAAAAAAAAGTATTTTAGCGGCAAAATCCTTACAAAAAACTTTATTAGCACCAAAATCTGTAAAAATAAGGATTTTGATGCCAAAATATGTAAAAGAAATGGACTTTAGGGCCAAAATCCTTAAAAAAACTATATATTTATATATTTAACTATTTATTTATAGATAGATATAGATATATATCTATGTTTATCTATACTATATACATATTGTGGCAGAGCGGTTGCAGGTTTCTGTCACTAGGTGGAGCACAGCGGGATACCTGCTACATATGTAATGGATTGAGCCTCAAACGGGCTCTACATCCTAGTGGGGTCTCCAAATTAACCTAGGATATAAAGGTGCACCGAGAAAGAGATCACACCAAACACCCAAGTGGGTCTGAATACATTTTCTGTCTTTATTCTCAAAATGGCAGGTTTTTACAGTCTTTTGTGTTTGTAAGATAAGAAAGCATCACATGGGCATAGTTGTTAGTCTGTGATTGGTTACATCCTGATTTGGGGTATACTCCCTTTAGCTCAGGAATGTCTGAACCTTGGGTGTAGTCCCCAAAAGAGCCTCCATCTTGGATTATACAACAGTAATATCTATAAGCATAATATGTAGCGGACACTTTAGAAACACATTAAAGAGTTATACAGGCAGCTTTTACTTGCCATGTGCAAAGGCATTTGTGGTGTTACACTGACTAATAGATTAAAATGGAGACTCAAAGAATCACACATATAACACTTTTGTTCCCATCCACAACACAGACATGCCACCGCAGACCTGGTTTCGGTCGGGGAAGGCAACTATTTTGTGTCAATAGCAATAGGTTACTGACACATTTAGCTAGCATGGCTGCTATGTGGCCAAATATGGGTTGCCTTTCCTGGAATGGTCACAGTGTTGGTGAGAGGCCGTTCCCACGTTCCAGGATGGGCTTTTTGGAGTTCCCTGGAGGTCTATAAAAAGCCTGTCTCTCCAGATGTCAAGGGGGCATGGATGCTACCTGGAAGTTTGGAGCAGCAGAGCTGAGGAGAGACCCTGAGGGAAACCTTTGCAGTATGATGACTGTACTGGTGGGGATAGGTGGTGCTGGGTACTAGCCTATAGCTAAAGAGGGTACTCTTATTGTGTTTAGGCAGTGGCTAGACGTCTATGGTTTTGTTTATTTCTGTATGTTTTTCCTGTATCGCAATAAAGCTTGCTGAGGCCAGTTTAAAAGAAGCCTGGTGTTGGAGTGCCATATCTGGTAGCACTATAATCATTCTACTAAGGATGATGATCCCCAGAGCTAAGTGTGATCCCCAGGACAGTCCAAGAAGGTGTCCAAATGAGAGTGAGTGCTCACATATGGTGGAGGATGCAGGCATTATTGGCATGAACTGGGCAAGATTGATGCAGTGGCGCAAAATATTGACACAAGACGTGGTTACAATAGTGGGGCAGGTGAAGTGGTGCAAGTGAAGTCTTGCTGCAGCAAGATTTAAAGAACCAGAGGCCTGATGGTGAAGCAGTACTGTTATCAGGTTGCGACACACCCACAAACAGGCTGCATCCTGTGGTGTGAGAGACTGTGTAGTACAGAGATTGTGTGGTCTAAAAAGATTGTGTTGTGGAATTTTTTTTTGGTCATGGAGGAACTTCTTGCCCAGTTCATGCAGTCTATGAAGGAATCTGAGTAGCTGTCTGCCACCATACGGAAGGAGAATGATAAGCTCCAAGAAGAGTTAGAGGCAGAACTTGAGGCCATTGTCAACCCTCTTCCACTGTCTGGGAATAATGGACATACCACAATCCAAGCAGCCTTGCTGGCTGGAGGTCCAGAAAGAAAGCTAGAAAAGATGGCTGCCAAGGATAACAAACCTGAGTGGTATGACGGATGCCTATAGGTAGATATGTGCATGAGGGGGTCCTGTTGCCAAGAGGCCCTGGGTTCCAGAGTCATCCAGAGGCATAAATCCAGTCATTACTAGAGGCAACCAGCCTCTGTGGCAGAGGGCTGCTGTGGTCCAGCAGGAAGAACCATGCTGGAGGTGCCATAGAGCAGGCATCAGCTGTGTGCTTGAGTGTCCCCTGTCTAGGAGGATGCCAGAGAAGTTACAGCCCCAAGCCCTGAAGTTCCAAGTGGGTGGAGAGCCACCCCTGACTGACATGGACTGCAAGAAATGCCCAAAATATGCAAGAACTACAGTACATAAGACTGTTCCTGTTGCGTGTGACACCTGTTATGGGACTGCCAGACATGGGTTATGTGACAACCAGGTTGGACCAAGCAGAGGCCCAGACATGCTGCCTGAGCAGTCAAAGAGTGCTGAGAGCAGCAGGACTGTGAACTATGGACTCAGTGTCTTACATGCTGTATTACCTGTGGGAGATGTTAAAGGGGTTTTATCGTTACAAAGATCATGTCTCAGATTATGGGACAGTAAAAAAAAGCACTTTTGTAATTGGGTTGCATTACCTTGTCACTTGGTTTAGCCCGATATGAGTTTTTCTGTAAATCTGTGTTCTATTTCTGCTGTTGCTGAAACCCGGCCATGCCCCTGGTCGAATCCAGCTCCCTAGACCGCCCCTGCACTGTGATTGGCTGGTGACATTTCATTCAACCTGTTGGGATACGCCCCTAGACAGGAAACGCCCCCGGGCCCAGCCCCCTGCGCTGTGATTGGCTGCCTGCACACTCTGGTTTACCCCCCCTCTAAAGTTTTTTAAATAAATGTGAAAAAGGTCTGTGGATTTTGTACATCTCAGCTCTGGGGTTAATTGGGAAATTATGCCTTTTCAAGGGGCTTTTGCCAAGGGGTTGATTCACCTCCTCACGGTCCAGCCCCTTTAACTGCTACTTTGAAAAGAGGGCTTTTTTCCTAGACTAATGCAAGCCCCACCTCCTTTGACACATCTCTGTATGTATAGCAGTCTGTATAGTTAGTGCTTAGCTATCAGCTTGGCAACAGAGAGGTTGGGATTTCAAGCCCAAAAGTTTTTTTTTTTAAATTTTCTTTTTATAAACTGACATTTATGTAAAGATTGAAAAAAATTTGTAGCCCATCTATAATTTTTTTTTATATACACACAAACCCCCCTATTATGGTCCACCTCGCAGTCACACAAAGCACTTCCCAACATTGTGATCAAGCAATATTTGGGGAGTGAGACATGTATAGGGGAGCTATGTTGTGTTATATTATATATTTTTAGAGATTGACATTTAACTCCCGGCCATTTATTAGGTACACCCATGCTAGTAACGGGGGTTGGACCCCCCTTTTGCCCTTTGAATGCCTCAATTCTCGTGGCTGATTCAACAATGTTGAACGATGCCAAATTGGTACCAAAGGGGCCCAAAGAGTGCCAAAGAAAAAAATTTTCCCCCACCATGAACCACCACCACCACCCGAAGCGTTGTACAAGGAGGATGGATCTGTTTCATTTGTTGACGCCCCAATTCTGACCTACCATCCGAATGTCGAGCAGAAATCGAGCTCATCAGACCAGGCAACTTTTTCCAATCTTCTACTGCCCAATTTCGATGAGTTTGGGGCAAATTGGACCCTCGTTTCCTGTTCTTAGCTGAAAAGGGTGGCCCCCGGTGTGGTCTTCGCTGCTGTACCATCTCCTCAAAGTTCGCCGACTTGCGCAGGATGCTCTTCTGCCTCCCTTTGGGTTTGGTAAGGGGGTGGCATTTGAGTCATGTTGCCTTTCTATCAGCTCAAAACCCCACCCTGCCCATTTCCTTTGACCTCTAGCATCAACAAGGTTTCCGCCCACAGGACTGCCCGCTCCTGGTTTTTTTTTCTTTTTGGGACCTTTTTTGTAAACCTTTAAGATGGTTGTGCGGAAAATCCCAGGAGTCAGCAGTTTCTGAAATAATAATCCCAGCCCTTCTGGCACCAACAACCATGCCAGTTCAAAGGCACTCAAATCACGTTTTTCCCCCTACTGATGTCGGTTTGAACTGCGGGAGATTGTCTTGACCATGTTACTGCCAAAAGCACAAGTTGCCCCATGTGTTTGGTGATTAAAATTAATGTTAAGAAGTTGGACAGGTGTACCTAATAAAGTGGGGGTGAGTGTATATTTTAGGTCCCTACATATGTGTAAAATTTAGGGGGGGGGGGGGGGGATACTCTTGGGGGAAAGAACCCCAAAACCCCCTTCTTTTTAAAGCCAAAGCTTACTGCGGAACCACTGCCCCAAATTAGTTTGGTTTTCCCTCAAAGCGATTCTTTTCCCCCCCATTGTTTTCACTCCATGTCCCCTGACAGCAAGCAGGTTTTTTACTTGAAGTGACATTTGTCCTTTAGTTTAGTAAAGTCTCTGCCCGTTGTCAGTACAATTTGGATGAACACCATAGAAAGAAGGTGTGGCTTTCAGTGTAATTTGTGTGTAAACTAAAAAATAACCCGCTGCTTGTGGGCCCGAAAGCTGCAATAAGCAGCAGGAGCCGGCTGTTTCTATTCAGACAACCCTTTCCCTTTTACTGCCTAACCCAGAATGAAGATGTCACAGTTCTTCAGTGAGGAGAGACACACCTCCTGGGAGGAGAGACACGCCCCTTGATTTCAAACTCAACCTCAGAGAATTAGCAGAACAGCACGAACAGCTCAAATGATAAAACTCCTTTAACCCCTATGTTACTTCCTGGGTTATAAATGCTATGCCTGTGATCCATGACCCGGTCACACAGCCTCAGGAGGTGGATGATAGCTGTATTACAAAGTTAGCCCCAGTTACTGCCATGTGTGAACAAGCTACTAAAGTTGCTGTAGCAGTAGAGGAAGCTGCTCAGGTCTGCACCTGGAGGTATTTGCTGTTAGGGCTATGTGTGAAGTTAATGCAGAGTGTGAACTAGCTTATGAAGAAACAACAGCCCCAGCTGTAGAGTAGATTAGCTCAAGTGCGTCCCTAGAGATCATGGCTGATAATAGCACATTGTGCTAAGGATATGTATACAGTTTCTTGTGGAACTAATATAGTCACCAATCAGATGCACTGGTTTTGAAAAGGTGATTGAGTTGCCTAGTGTGAACACGGACACAGTGTTGGCTAAAAGAGAGAAGGCAAACCCTGGAATTGATTGCTCTGCTGCGATGTATAAGAAGACTGGTGTGAATGGGCCGGTTATTGATCATGAAAAAAACCCCACTCTCTGAAGAGTCTCAGTTGCAGTGTGGGAATGGGCACTGTAGTGGGTAAGGGTGGCAGTGTGATACTGAGGAAGATTGTTCATATGTGAGTGATGAAAACAGGTGATGAGGCAGATTTGGTGAGCAGCAATGGTCAGTGTATTCCAGAGTAGGGGCTCTGTGATGGAGATCTGGATTGTGACACTGCAGGGAATGAAGGGAAATGTCATACTGGGACTTGTAGTCCACCTGAGGTCACTTGTTCTAATGGTTGCTATATTTCCAGTCACTTTTACTGCAATGGTCACAAGGACTGCAGTGACGGTGGTAATGGAAAGAGTGAGCTGCTAGACCCAGAAAAAAGAGAGTTTGCTCAGCCGTTAGTGAGGGTTATGTGAGCGTGTTTGAAACTTCAGATGGTAAAGAGGTGCCTGATCCTGAGGCAACTGATACATTTTCCCTAGAGGTTATGGATGAAAATAGTAACAGTATCACAGAGGTGATATGTCCTGTGGTTTATGACAACCTACAGGTAGATGTCTACTGAACTTACTGGTGTTAAAAATGTGACTGAGTTGCCTAATGTGAAAAAAGCCTGTTTGGTGTATGAGTGGGAGAACCATAAAGATGATGGCCGGGCTGCTATGACTGAAATCCTGTTTGTAAATGTGTCTGCCATTGACTCCAGCACCGGTGTGAACTTGAGGGTGTGTAAGATAAGGGTTTTATCCTAAAGAACCCCTGGGTTCCCTTAGAGACTGTTACCAGGGATGCGGAGGAAACACCTCCACCCATTGTTGCAGAGGGTTTGCTGCTAGACAGAGCTGAGGACAGGTGGGCACAGGGGAAGGTGTCCACACCAGTGAGGTGCCGGGTGATATAAATGTACCTAACACATTGTCTTTAGGGGGTTTTTAAGTGGTGCTCGGGAATAATTTGCTTGCGTCGAAATTGTGAGGGGTTTCATTATACCCGGAGCTTTATGTGGTTTGTGCCTCCTTAGTGAGATGTAACCTGTTGAGAGGGTCACCCCCGGGCCCAATTTCCCTGGTGGGGGTTGTAAAGCCCATTGGTTTGTGGGTAACACCTATAATCAAACAAGGGTAGTTTATGATAGGGAGAGAACAGACCATGAATGTGGTCTCCCTGCTGTGATGAGTGAGGTTATGGATGGATGAGTGAGTCCTTGGACATTAAAAATGCCCCCCTTTAAGGAGGCTGAGAAAAATCTGCTGGGTTGTCCAAAAATTACAATCACCAGCAGAGGGGGCTATTCCACAGTTTTGGTGTGTTCCCACAGAAAGGGATAAAATTTCCCGGTTGGATTTGGGTGCCCCGGGTTATTTCTTTTTTTTTTTGGGCACATAGGGGGAGGGGCTTTTGCCCTTGGTTTGGGGACTCAACTTTTCCCCCTTCGCACCCCATTTTAAATTTTATCCCCGGAAAAACATTTTTTTTGTTAAAAGGGCGGTGTCAAAAAACCCCGGGCGGAAATCCTTTTCATTTGGGGGAAATTTGCGAATGGTTTTTTATTTAAAGTCAAATGGGGGAGGGGCAAATGCCCCCAAAAAAATTCAGTTTTTTGGTTCATTCCACAAGAAGCGAGTTCATATAGTTTTGGTTTTTCCAAAGACTCCCCCTTTAAAACAATAAAGGGGCCCCCTTTCCCAAAAAAACAGGTTTCCCACTAAAAGGGGTTCGGGGGCCCAAATACTCCTCCCCAAAAGTAGAGGAGTAGCTATCGCCCAACATAAGTCTCTCCCGCATCAGGTGCTTGACTGCATTACCGATGCTGAAGCCAGGTATGTGATTCTGACCCTATCTATAAATGGACATATGTTTACCATAGTTAACTTCTATGCCCCTAACCAGGACCAGGTCTCGTTTTTGCTAGAAATCTTAGACTCCCTGAACTCTAAGGCGAGAGGGACTGTCTTTTTTTGTGGGGACCTCAATATGACGTTGGATCCGACTCTTGATAACTCCACTGGTCGTTCATCTCTTTCCTACTATGCTATTAAAAAAGTTAATAAGTCAATTCTACGCTTTCAGCTTTGTGACGGCTGGCGACTCCAACACCCTGCGGACAGGGACTACAGTTTCTTCTCCGCGCCCCATAATACATATAGTCAAATTGACTATATTCTCGTCCAGCATTGTGCCCTCTCCTGGTTGCGAAACACCTCTATTGGGAATATACTATGGTCAGACCATGCCCCTATCTTTGCCTCGTTTCTCCTTCCCTCTCTGGCTGCCCGGCAGGGGACTTGGAGACTGAACGAATCTCTGCTGACTGATACGGTTTGCTTGGCTGATTTATGTCTGGCTACCGAGCACTTTGTTTCCGACCATGAGAGGGACACGACTGCTTCTACGGTCAAATGGGAGGCTCTCAAATGTGTCCTAAGAGGTGTTCTGATTAAACATGGTAGCCGCCTGAAGAGGGCTAGGACCGCTGCCGTCACTGAAGCTTTACAGAAAGTAGCGTCACTTGAACTCCTCCATAAGCAGGCTCTCTCTCCTTCTGTCCTTCAGGAGTTGTTGGTGGCTAGGTTGGATGCACGCCGTCTCTTAGAGTCCTCATGGGGCAGATATCTCCAAGTTTCCCGCAGCAAATTCTATGAGTTCGGGAATAAGAGTGGCAGACTCCTGGCAAGGGCCTCCAGAGATAAAATGGCTACGTCCTTCATCCCAAGTATAAAATCCAATACTTGAAATTTGGTACATACTACACCTGAAATCGCTAAGGAATTTACCTCCTACTATTCTAAGCTTTACCAGCTACCATCCAACCCTCGGCCGTCTCCCCATATCGGGCATGATTCCCCCTCATCTACTAAAATTCTGTCTGAGGGCTCGATTCTGGCATTAGAAGCTCCATTCTCGGCTGAAGAATTGAAGCTTGCAGTGGATAGTCTCCCCAGTGGAAAAAGCCCAGTCCCGGACGGTTATACTCCACAGTTTTTTAAGACCTTGCTGCCTGTCCTTTCTCCTATCCTGATCACTGTCTTTAACGACGTCTCAGTTTCTACCCCTTTTCATAAGATCTCCTCTGAGGCACATATATCTGTGATCCCGAAGAAAGGAAAGGACCCCCTGTCCTGTGGAAGTTACCGGCCCATCACACTCCTGAATGTGGACCTTAAGGTCTACGCCAAAATGTTGGCAAACCGTCTGAATCTTCATCTACCTATTCTTATTCACCCCGACCAGGTGGGCTTTGTTCCGGGCAGGGAAGCCCGGGACAATACGCTTAAGACTTTAGACTTAATGCACTACGCCCGTACCCACGGGATCCCCTTGATGGTCCTGTCGCTCGACGCTGAAAAAGCCTTTGACAGGATCTCTTGGGAATCTCTTTCATCCACCCTTGCACGTATCGGTCTAGGCCCACTTTTTACGTCCAAAATCCTTACACTATACCGTTGTCCGTCCGCGAGGGTTAGAATCAATGGAACTCTGTCAGATCCCTTTCTTATTCGCAACGGTACCAGACAGGGATGCCCACTCTCCCCGCTATTATATGTTTTAATTATGGAACACTTGCTGGACTCTGTGCGCTCCAACCCGGACATCAAGGGCATCACAATTGGTGGTCATGAGTAGTGTTGAGCGATTATTATCGACAAAGTTGAAATCGGCACAGTATTTACGTTGATCGGATTTTTTAGATCACGCGATAATTTAGGTAAAAATCTGTGCATAATCTATTAATATCGCACCATTTTTGGCACTTCCTGTCATTTTGGCGGCCAGCAAATCAGCTTACAGAATAGAGCAGGTGAGATGTGTGTGCGACGTCATGACTGGGATGTGTATGGTTGCGATTGGCTTTGGAAAAATCACATGACCTCGTTTTACATAGAACAGCCCTTCCCGTTCATGATCAGTGTCTGTCAGCGTCTCATAGCAGTGGACGTGCGGGTCTGCCTCTGTCCAAACAGCTCAGGGAAACACTCAGCGAAATTTATTTTATTTTTTCACAGAGACAGCTCTACTTTTAGCTGTGATCCTTAGAAGTTAGTTAGATCAGAGATTTGCAGATTTTAGGTAGTTAGGCAGAGAGGATTTTGATGGAGCGTCTACCGCTGTAAAGTCACGGGGTGGGGGGGAGCGGGGGAGGGGGCCCCCCGGGCGAACAAAAGACAAGCTCTATAAAAGGATACTGGATATTGTACAGCCAAAACTTTGTTTAGACATTTCATTGCCTTATATTAGGATACAGATCTTTTTGGTAACTGCAGGTCTATTTGTTAGGTGCAAAACTCCACTTTTATTCTCAGTATACATTTTCAGATAGGTGTTCTTTTCAATTTTGCCCGTCCAGCTTTGTTGCTATAGCCACCTTGCACTTAAATTTGAATACAGCAATTTTTGTAGTCACCACAGGTTGATAGCTTCCAAAAAATACCTTTTATTATCAGTATACATTTCAGATAGGTGTTTTTTTCACTTTGGCGCAGGCAGCTGTGTTGATAGAACCACCTTGCAGTTAAATTTGAATCCAGCAACTTTGTAGTCACCCCAGGTGTACTGATAGGTGCCAAAAATACCTTTTAATATCCGTATACATTTCAGGGCAGGTGTTTTTTTTCACTTTTGGTCAGTCAACTTTGTTATAGAGCTACTTTGCAGTTAAATTTGAATACAGCAATTTAGTAGTCACCACAGGTGAATTGATAGGTGCCAAAAAAAAACCTTTTATTATCAGTATACATTTCAGACAGGTGTTTTTTTTCCACTTTGGTCAAATCAAGCTTTGTTGATTAGATCTACTTTGCAGTTAAATTTGAATCCAGAAATTTTTGTAGTCCCCACAGGTAATTGAAGGTGACAAAAATCCTTTTTTATCCGTAACATTTCAGATAGGTTTTTTGGATTGTGGGTCAAACGGGTTTAGGGGTCATCTGGGGGACAGGGACGGTATAGTCAATGCCCGTAAAAAAAATTGTGGTTGAAAAAAACCATTTCCGGCCTTTTTAATTGTGGGTCAGACGGGTTTAATGGTCTTTCTGCGGTACGGACGATATTTAAATTGTCCTTTTCAACTAAAAGGGTGGTTAAAAAGACCCCTTTTTTCCCGGCACTTTTTAATTTGGGGGTCAACAGGTTTAATGGTCATATGCGGTCCAGGACAGGTATAGTCAATGTCCATTTCAACAAAATGGTGGTTAAAGACTCCTTTTTTTGAAATTTTTTAATCTGTGGTCAGACGGGTTTAATGGTCTACTGTGGTCAAAAAAGGGTATGTCAATGTCCATTCACCTAAAATGGGGTTGAAAGACCCCTTTTCCCGTACTTTTTAATCTGGGGGTCAGAAGTTAAAAAGGTCATCTGGGGTAAGGACATTAAGTTAATGTCCGTTCAACTAAAATGGGGGTTTAAAAAGTCCTTTTTCGGCTTTTTTTAAAATCTGGGTCTGCGGGTTTTGGGGGGCTATGCGGTTCGGAAGGGATATTAAATTTCCCCTTTCAAGTAAAATGAGGTTCAAATTCATACGCCTCTGGCATTTTTTAAAATTTTGGGGGGCATGGGGTTTTTAAGGGTCTCTGTGGGCAAGACAGGGTAGTGAATGGTCTGTGATTTTTTTTTTGTGGCTTTTAAACCCCAAAAATTTTGTCTTCCCCCTAAATGTAGACGTATACTTTGCTGTTGTGAGTTAATTCCGCTTCCCCACCCTGTTTGGGTGAAAGAATGAAGGTGTTGTTCCTCCCCATAGATTTTAAAGGGTCATGGCGAAACTATTATCGCTATCGGATTTTTTTGAAAATTTTCCGATATCGACTATCAGTGACATAGTCAACGTAATCGTCATCACTAGTCATGAGTTTAAGTGTCGGCTTTTTCCGAAGATTCCTGTTTATTTTCGAATCCGCTCATCTCTCTTCCCTTTCCCTTTATTCCGAGCTGTCGCGATTCAGTGCCCGGGTCTAAAATTTTTAAAATAATTATGGAAATCTGAGGCCCCCCAAACATCAACATAGATCCTGCCCTTTGGAGGCCTTGGGAAAATTCTCCTTTTCTGGCCGTCGAGGGCATTTCATACCTGGGACCTATTCCCGCTGACCCTTCCAAAATTTTTTGAAACCAAATTTTCTCCTTATTTCCAAAAATCCCACTTGCTAGAGACTGGTCCAAAGAACTTTTCTTGGGTTTTGGCAGGATGAACATTTAAAGAGTCCTCCTTCCCAAATTCTTGTATCTTTTTCAGACAATCCCCATTTTTTTCCCAAAGTTTCTGGTTAAAATCCCCGTTTTTTTTGTGATTTCTATGGGCCGCGCCATCCTAGAAATTTAACGCGACCCGTTTTCTAAACCTAAAACGGGTGGGGGAGTTGGCCTTCCTGATTGCAGGCTTTATTATTTAGAAAGGGCCAAAGAAGGTTTATTTTTTTGATTCTAGCCCGCGGGAAAGTTTTGGGTACACATTGCCGGCCCTTTGTCCGCAGTCTCTAACCCCTTCTGTGGACACCGGGACACCTTGCTATCCGTCCGGGATGTCTTTCAGTGGGGGCCCATACCTTAAAAAATTGTTAGGGCCTAAACCCCCCAAACCCCTCTAGTTTTAAAAAGGGCCCCCGCTATTTCCGATCCCGAAAATTTCTCTGTTCCCTGCTGGTCGTCGGGAACTCTTTTTCTTGGAACCCAAGAGCACCTTCCTTGCATCCTTTCAGACAAGGGCAATTTGCTCCCCAGCGGATCTTTTACGGCGGGTCAATCGACCCTAGACATTTTTTTAAATAATTCGTTTAAACATTTTTTGCCACTGTCTCAATAAATTTAAATTTTTAAACGGGGGCCTTAACCCCTGCAAAAAGGCTTTGTCTTTCCTTTTTTTTTCCCCTAGGCATCAAATTTTTCAGATTTATCTGGGGCTCCTTTTCCCCCCCCGGACCCCCCCCCCCTTTTTACTGTCCCTTTGGGAAAAAGGAGCTACAGAAGACTTTCACCCGGACCAAGGGAAAAGTTGTTTTATCTCACCATAAAGCGTCCACCGTAAACCCCAAAAAACTGCTACAAAATTTTTTCCCTGGGTGGTACCGGGTGCCGGTTTTTTTTTAAAAAAATGGTATCCCTCCCCCCAAGTTTTGGCGTGTAATAAAAAAACGGCCCCCAGGGCCCCATATATGGTGGGGATGTGGGGCCCCTTAAGAAGTTTTGGGAGCCGGTCCTCAGGCCATTAAAAAAATTTTTGGGGGTTAAGGTCCCAAAACCCTTCCAAAAGCATGCTCTTTTCATTCCTTTCTCACAATCCACCTATAAAAAGTCTCTGATTGGGCCCTTCTCCAGGAGCCAAACGGTAATCCCCGGGCACTGGCGCCAGATTTTCACCCCCCTCTGTGGGGGTGGATTGGGGAGGTTTCCTTTCTTACCGCATGGAGGAGTCATGGCGCGCTCCCCTGAGGGGGCTTCGGGCCCTTCGTACTGAACCCCGTGGTCTTTCTCCAAGAACTCAAGCATTTAGGGCCCCTCTCGGTTTGGGGGGGGGGGAGGTCCTTGACATTGGTTTTTCCTTGGCAACAACTTTTCACTGTGCCCCTCTCCCCCCTCCTGGGACCCACGGACCCCCCCCCCTTTTTTTTTTTCTTTTTTTTTCCCCCCTTTTTTTTATTATTTTTTGTATTTTCCTAGCAGTCACATTGTCAATTTTGTTCTACCATATGCTTTTTCAGAACATATTTTGGCGTTTTATTGAGAACAAAACTTCTTGTATATTTTTGGTTGTGTTTTTCAGATGTTTTTTATTGTGACTGATGCTCAATTTTTTTTGTTTTTCACTTTTTAAATTTTTTTTTTTTAAAAATTGGGTTTAAAATTTTAACCCCCCCATTTTAAGGGGGGGGGAATCCCCCATTTTTAAATAAAAACCCGGGCTTTTCCCCTTGGGGTTTTTTTGGGGGGGGAAGTAAAAAATCTGGGCCCGCCCCCCCCGGCGCCCCCCCCCCCGGGCGGGGGGTTAGTTTTAAAAAAATGTTAAAAAGGCAAAAACTTCGGGCCAAAAACCGAAAAAAAAAAAAAAAAAAAACCCCCTCAAAAGGGCCCCGGGGGAAAAATTTGGGGCTTTTTCTAAAAATTTTCCGGTGGGCCGCCCCCCGGGGGGGACGTGCCTTAAAACCAGAGCATTGCCCAATCAAAAATTAAAGGCGGCGAAAAATCAGTTAAAAAATGCAGGCTGACTTAATTTTGGCTAAACCTCAGGCGGGGAAAAAATTTTCCCAAGGTTAGGAGAGATCCGAATGAAAAACCCCGGCTTTCCCCCGTGCGGCGGATAGATAAAAAAAAATTTTTTTAAGGAAAAAACCTCTAAAAAAGACTAAACCTTTCAAAAAAAAATAATTAAAAAAAACCTTTTTCCCGAACGGCGCAAAATCAAATTTGGCAATAAAAATTGGGGGGAAAAAAAACAGAATCAATTCTTAAAGCTATTCTATTGGGGGCTAAACCCCCAAATCAGAAAGGAGCGCAAAACCCCATTTAAAACCATGGGAAATTGCCCAATCAGAATAGGGGAAACGAATTTAAAAGCTATGGGGGAGTTGACCAATCAGAATAAGGAAAAAGACCCTTTATACCTAGGGAGAATTTGGGACCAACCCAAATCAAAGGGGGGACATTTTCAAAATACATAAAAATGCAAAAAAGAGCTGATTGGCGAGCTGGGGGGGCTTGGCTATCCCCCAATCAAGCGCGGCTACTTCCCCCATTGTAGTCTATGGAAGAGGCGAAATCAATCTCGGCCCGCCCTTTGGGGGCAGGGGAAAAAAAAATTATGTTTCCCCTGGAGAAATTTACCAAATTTATATTCAAAAGGCGGGACGTTCAAAAAATAAAAAGGGAGAAAAGACTAATTGGGTTAAGCGGCGGGGTCGCCCTTAGCCAACAAACACGAGCTACTTTCTCATAAGTTCTATGGGAAAAGAAATGCAGAGCGAGCTCTGTTGTGATTGGGGTAAGTTAAAAGAGGCTGGTTTTTTGGACCAATGGGAGAGCGACCACGTCCTATGGGGTTTTTTAAAGCAATCTGAAATAAAATGTACATGACAAAAAAGTACACGAAATCAAATGAAAACACAAATTGTCCCCATATTAATAAAATGAATAATAATATGGGGGTAAGAAAAAAAAAAATTAAATCAATAAAAACCTGTTTATTTCTTTATTTTAATTAAAACCAATATAATGATCCTTGCCCAACAAAATAAAGAAATAAACCCGATTTTATTGAATTAATTTTTTTTTTTTTACCCCCAATTATTATTCTTTATTACAATGGGGGCAACTTTGGCATATTTCATTTGAATTTCGGCCATGTACAGTTTTATTTTTTAGTTGATTAAAAACCCCTAGGGGGCTCGTCGCCTTTCCCCCTTGGTCCAATAAACCCCGCCTCTTTTAACTTTGCCCCAAACACAAACAGAGCTCGCTCTGCATTTTTTTTCCCCTAAACTCTATGAGAAAAATACCCCCTTTTGGCTAAGCTGGACGAGCCCCCGCCGCTCAACCAATCAGCTCTTTTCTCCCTTTTTACTGTATTTTAATGTCCGCCTTTGATATGATTTGGGCATATTTCTCCATAGCTTAGAATGGGTCCCCGTCGTCCATTCTGATTGGCATTTCTCCCATAGGTTTGAAGGGCCACTGTCGTCCTATTTTGATTGGCTGTTTATTCGACCAAAACAGAAAGCTTAAACCATTGAATTTCTGTATTTTCCCGGGAATCTTCTATTCAATTCCCTTTTGTAGGCCCGGGCTCGGCGACAAACGCTTTTTTTGGGGTTTAAACTGATTATTTTTAGAGAAGGTTCTGCTCTTACTGATAATGTTTTACATTTTTAAAAATTATTTTTTTTATTAAAACTTCATGCCCCAAGGGGCTGAGGCCGAATTCATTGCGCCGTCCCCTCCCAAGCTACAAAGAAAAAGTCTCCTCTTGATTGGCTGGATAGCCAAACCCGCTGCTCAACCCCTCAGCTCTTTTCTGTTTTTACTGTATTTTGAAATGTCCCCCCTTTTAATTTTTGATTGGGGCAAAAGTTCTCCATAGGGTTTTAATGGTTTACTGTCCTCCTATTCTGTTGGCCGGTTTTTGCCCCCAAAAAAGAATGCTTCAGAATTTTTAATTTCTGTATTTCCCACAATTTTCCCAAACCAATTCTGAATTAGGATATTGGGAAAATGATTTTTTTTTAGTATTTTTTTTTTTTTGAGGTTTGACTCTTTTTTGAAATGTTGAACCCCTTTTTTAAAGGGATTTTTTGATTAATATCCGCACCGAATTGGAATGATTTCTCCTGTTCTCCACCTGTCTCGCATGGGGGCAATTTTCCGCAGTCCCTTTTGCGCCTAAGTCCCCCAATTTTACCCCACACATGGGGGCGCAGGGGAAATTTTCCCCCATGTAAAGACGCACCTTTTCGGACGGCGGAAAACATAGGCCAGCCCCGCACTGCGCCCCAGTCCCGCACTGCCCCCACACATGGCGAGGACGGGGGACTTTTTTCCCCCCATTTTTGAGTGCACAAAACCTCGGGCGGCGAATCCTAGGCGCAGCCCCGCACTGCACCTAAGTCCCGCACTGCGCCTCAAACACTGGCGAGGCGTGGCGGACTTTACATAGGATGTATGAGCACGCCCCAGTGCCGACATAAATCAGGCGCAAATTTCGCTGGAAAACCGGCGGAAAGGTGCGCCCCGACCCGGCGACATTCATACATGTCGCCCTAAGTTTAAAAAAAAAAAAAAGTCTATGGGGGAGCGTTGCATGTCTGTCTTCAAATGGTTTCTAAAAGTGCAAACCGCCTGAAAAACCAACCAAATTACCATGTTGTGGGGTCTAGTTGTTATGGTAAAGAAGGCTTGTTTCTTTTAGAGATTTGACACCTATTAGGGAGGGGGACATGAAACAGGATTTCACCATATTTTTTGTATGGAAGAAAAAATTTGAGCCTAACAGAGGTTGATACAGGAGGAGAATATTACAGCCATTGTCAGCTTTTGTCAGTTATTGTCAGACAGCATCTGCATTCTCTATCTCTGTGTAGCACTAGAGGTCTATGACTACCACTGTTTGTGTGTATTGGGAAATACCACCTTGCAAACCTTAAAGTGAATCTATCAGGTCATTTCTGAAACCCTACAGGATATGATTGAGCAGGGATGACAAACTCATATTTAACCGAGAGCCACATTAGCATTATGGTAGCCCTCAAAAGGCTGTTTAAGTTAGGGTGGCTAGTATGGTGTCTAGGATGCATTGGTAGGGCTGACAAATCGTGCAACCACCTGTGAGTCGCTGAACAGAGCATTGTGAAGATGTGCACTGGAGCTCTGATTCCAAGATGGTGCCCCATCCCTGTGCTGGCACCTCAGCTTTTGCTAAGCACTGGCTGCATCCTCTAGGGAAAGTGGAAAGCCAGAACGTTTGTGTCTGGACCTTGTCCATCCCTCATTATGTCTAAGCTGTTGTGGATCACATCAAATGACATGGAGGGCCAGAATAGACCCAGGGGCCTTGGGTTTGACAAATGTGTGACAGAGGCACTGTACTAGAGAAGGGAGTCCAGATAGAAAACATAAAACCAGGATAAATACTATGATAACACTAAATAAACAAATTGATACAAAAGGAGAGCGAACCCTGCGTGAGAGTTTAGACTCTACATGATAGGAGAAAGGAGACAGAAAGTATGGAGATATACACTCATCGGCCACTTTATTAGGTACACCATGCTAGTAACGGGTTGGACCCCCTTTTGCCTTCAGAACTGCCTCAATTCTTCGTGGCATAGATTCAACAAGGTGTTGCAACGATGCTCAATTGGTACCAAGGGCCCCAAAGAGTGCCAAGAAAATATTCCCCACACCATGACACCACCACCACCAGCCTGAACCGTTGATACCAGGCAGGATGGATCCATGCTTTCATGTTGTTGACGCCAAATTCTGACCCTACCATCCGAATGTCGCAGCAGAAATCGAGACTCATCAGACCAGGCAACGTTTTTCCAATCTTCCTACTGTCCAATTTCGATGAGCTGGGCAAATTGGAGCCTCAGTTTCCTGTTCTTAGCTGAAAGGAGTGGCACCCGGTGTGGTCTTCTGCTGCTGTAGCCCATCTGCCTCAAAGTTCGCCGTACTGTGCGTTCAGAGATGCTCTTCTGCCTACCTTGGTTGTAACGGGTGGCTGTTTGAGTCACTGTTGCCTTTCTATCAGCTCGAACCAGTCTGCCCATTCTCCTTTGACCTCTGGCATCAACAAGGCATTTCCGCCCACAGGACTGCCGCTCACTGGATGTTTTTTCTTTTTTCGGACCATTCTCTGTAAACCCTAGAGATGGTTGTGCGTGAAAATCCCAGGAGATCAGCAGTTTCTGAAATACTCAGACCAGCCCTTCTGGCACCAACAAACATGCAACGTTCAAAGGAACTCAAATCACCTTTATTCCACATACTGATGATAGGTTTGAACTTCAGGATATTGTATTGACCATGTCTACATGCCTAAATGCACTGAGTTGCCGCCATGTGATTGGCTGATTAGAAATTAAGTGTTAACGAGCAGTTGGACAGGTGTACCTAATAAAGTGGCCGGTGAGTGTAGTTTTATGGTGTAGTGGATATTGTAAATTGTAGACTATCCTGAAGTGATGGGGTTTTCAGGTTACCTTTGAAAATTGTAAAGGAGAAGGAGAGTCTGATGTTTTGTGGTAGTGAGTTTCCGAGTATGGGGGATGCACAGTAGAAATCTTGGAGACGGTTGTGTGAGGAGCTTGTGGGATAGTGGGCCAGCCTCACTGTGTTTTCTAAGTAAAATCACATGCATGACAGTTGTAAAATGTTTCTTTGTATTCTACTGTTTGGCCACAAGATGCCGCTATGTCCAGTTTCCAGTATATGCAAATGAGGGACATGGTATAAGACTGGCACATGTAGCAGCCATTTTGAGAAGCTGCTGAGATTCTGAGGAGAACAGACAGAGACAGAGACTGAGCTAAAGGAGCCAGGATTCACAGTCGTTCCAGGGACAGAGGAGAGCCTGACTGTCTATACAGACGCCATCGCAGAGGGAGAGAGAGAACTCCTGGACAAGAAGGACAAGCTGCCAAGATAGAGAGGACTGTCTGCAGCCGGACCATCCATTCCATCCATCTGCACCTGAGAACAGGAATTGCCGGCCATCTTTAAGGTACCTCAGCGGATGCGTGCACGCCAACGAGTTCAGGACTGTGAGAAGGCCTGATATTAGTTTAGTTAGTTAGGCTCAGTTACAGGCCAAAGGAGGGTTTCCCAAATACATCCTCCTGTTCAGGACTTGGAGAGTTTACTAGTGCACCATTAGCTACTTGAACCGGTTCATCTGTGAGGGAAAGTTTGTGTCACGTGTGTTTGGGAGGGAAGTGGGTAAATCATTTAAGCTGTGTAAGCTGCTGTGCTGCACCACGAGCCCCTGCAACTGCCACCACACACAATTGTTCCCGTTGGTGATTACGGTATTAAGAAGGTAAGGGGTTATCGGCCTTTCCGAACCCCACGGTTAGGTAAAGTTACCAGGCATCCAGAGAGTACACTTCTGGCGGCGCGCTGTGCAGCACAGGGGCCCAGGATACGTATTTGTAAATTTGTGTTTGGGGGATCTGTTCACCATCTTGTTCCAGAAAATTCAGTAAAACAAACCGTTGTTGAGCTGGTGTTGGAGTCGTGTTCTTTGTCCGTGACTTCGCTGTATTCCGGAAAACCTGCCCTCGGTACTCGGCTTACAAGCTGACAAGAGGAGAGAAGAGAAAAAGGCCCGGTAGGGAATTGAGATTACGTGAGAGGAGGTATCTGGAGAATAAGGCAGAGATGTATGGGGGTGAGGTTCAGGTTATGGAGAGCCTTGGATGTCATCGTTTGAACTAAATTTGCTGGGCAATGGATGGCCAGTAAAGGGTTTCAATGGGTGATAGGCAGAAGAGTAGCAGGAGATGTGGATTAACCAGGCAACAAAGTTGAGGATGGGTTGGAGGCTATAAAGAGTGTCAGACTTTAGGCCACAGAGTAGGATGTTGCAGTAGCCTAGGTGGGAGATTATTAGGGTATGCATAAATGGATTGGGTAAATATTTTTTAGGTGAAGGTGGCAGGATGTGGTAAGGGTTTGGATGTGCAATTTGAAAGACAGGATAGATTCAAATGTTATATATACATCACAGAAAATTCAAGAATATGTGCAAACATATATTATATTAACCCCTTAACGACCTTGGGCGTATGAGTACGTCCCAGGGCCGCTAAGGGGCTTTGCAGGGGGATCGCTCCGCGACCCCCCCGCACAGCCGCCGGGTGTTAGCGGAAAATCGCCGCTAACATCCAGCAGTAACATCGCCAGCGGGTGGCTCCGCCCGCTGGCACCGTTTTACCCATCAGACACCGGGCCAAAGCTGGCCGCGGCGTCTGAATGAACGCCGATCGGTGCCGCGCACCGATCGGTACGGTCATCGGCACCTGCGCCGATCCGATGACCGGGCATGGTGGTGGGGAGCCTTGGGAACGCTCCCGTCACTTACCCTGGCCGGTTTGCCCCACTTCCGTCCGCAGACAGGAAGTGGGGAAACCGCCATCTTTGTACACCCTAATTCATTGCCTATGCAATGCATTAGGTTGTATTAACAATCGCGCCACCTAGTGGTCAAGTACCTGAGGTGGCCTGAATGTTACAGTAAAAAAAAATAAAAAATAAAGTTTTAAAGTACAAAAAAAAAAGTATTAAAAGTTCAAATCACCCCCCTTTCCCCAGTTTACAAATAAAATCATTAAAATAATAAAAAAAGTTACACATATTTGGTATCACCGCGTCCGAAAAAGTCCGGTCTATAAAAATATAACATCATTTATCCCGTACACTGAACACCGTAGAAGAAAAAAAATTCCGAACGCCAAAATTGCGTTTTTTGGTCATTTTACGTCACTCAAAAATGGAATAAAAATGATCAAAAAAGTTGCATGCATTCCAAACTGCTAGCGATAAAAAGTACACTTCAGCCCGCAAAAAATGCCCCCCTCACTGACGTCCAGAGGTGTTAGTAGAAAAAAGTTATTGGTCGCACAAAATGGCGCCGTGGCGCAAATTTCAAAAATAGAAAATATTTGGAATTTTTTTACGGTACCAAAACATAACGGAAACCCTACATGTTTAGTACTGCCGGATGTGTAACAACCTGTAGAATACAGATAACACATTATATTTACCTAAGATTGAACGCCATAAAAGCAAAACCCTCGCAAACATGGCGAAAATACATTTTTTTTCACAATTTGCCCCACTTGGAATTTTTTTGCGGTTTCCCAGTATATTCTATAGTACAGTGAATAACACCATTAGAAAGTACATCTTGTCCCGCAAAATAAAAGCCCTCATGTGTCTATGTAGGTGGAAAAAATAAAAAAGTTATGGCTTTCAGAAGGCGAGGAGGGAAAAACGAACATGTCACCAAAAAAAAACGCCTGGTCCTTAAGGGGTTAAAAATTATATTCACAGAAAAAGAGCAAAAATCCCTTAAAACTTAACATTTAACCCCTTAACGACCTTGGACGTATGCATACGTCCAGGTGGTTTGGGGGTTAACGCACCTGGATGTATCATACGTCCTGGCGATCGCGCGGGCTTGCGCGGCAAGCCGCGCACGATCGCGACATGGGACCATCGTTATATTACCTGCTGGACCGTCATGCCGTTATCAGGATGTGAGCTCCGGCCGCTGTGATTACACGCTTCATTACCCAGCAACCTTCATGGTTGCGGTAATGAAGCCGCAGGCAGGAGGAATGAGCTCCTCCAGCTGCTCCCGCAGCTGCCGCACCACAGTGCAGCAGCGATCTAAAGTCACTTCCCGAGGTCATCTGTGACGTCACGATGCCCACAATGCATTGTGGGCATCGTGACTGACAGTTGTCATGGCGACCAGTACACAGTAGTAAATACTGTGTAATGGCCTGCCTTCTAACAGCAATCTGATGATTGCTGTTAGAAATCTCCTATGGGGAAAAGTAAAAAAGTGTAAAAAAGTTAAAAAAAAAGTAAAAAAAGTGAAAACAAGTAAAACACAAACACAACAAATAAAATAAAAACCCGTACACCGCCCTTTTCCCCTTTACAAACGCCAATCGCCCCAAAAAAAGATAAAAAATAAATAAAGTACCCATATTTGGTATCACCGCATGCGTAACAACCTGCCCTATAAATCTGTCATGTTAATTAACCCGTACTGTGAACGCCGTAAAAAAAAACAAAAAAACCCATCACAGAATTAAGATTTTTGTTCATCCTGCAGCACATAAAATGGAATAAAAATCGATCAAAAATTCTTATAAATGCCAAAGTTGTAACAATTAAAACGTCTGTTCATCCCGCAAAAAAAAGTTCTTACACAGCTCTGTATATATATAAAAAAAAAAAGTCATGGCTCTCAGAAAAAAGTGATGCATAAATATACTTCTACACACTAAAAACACTTTGACCTGCTGAGTAAAGCTATCATGTAATATATACAGTACATTGACCGATATAAAAAATAAAAATAAAAAACACTACCAAAATTGCTGTATTTGGTTCAAAACATCTCAGAAAAACCTTAATAAAAAGTGAACATAGCATCATATGCTCCCCATAATGGTACCAATAAAAACTTCAACTCATCCCGCAAAAAACAAGCCCATACACAGCTCTGCACACAGCAAAATAAAAAAGTTATGGACAACATAAAAATGCAACCAGTGCAGAACCAGAGTAGGCAGGACTGGCTAGGCAGGACTGGCAATGCAGGAGCAGAAGCGTAGTAGCTAACCGAACTGTCAGAGTATGTTTAGCAAACTCACAAGGACATTAATAACACAAGAAAAACCAACAATTGGACGCCGACGGCAGGAAGGGGTATCCCTATAAAGCCCATGCCCCAAGGCCATAGGTGGAAAGGGAACGCCAAAAAGTACTGGCCCTTTAAATCTAAGAAAGCTGCTCGCGCACACCCCTGGTGGCCGGCCGGGATAGTGCAGGCAGAAGCAGAGACTTCCGCACGCGGCTGAAGGAGGAAGCAAGACGTGGCTAGGTAAGTAGCAGCGCATGCCGGGGCTGGCCGTGCCTGTGGTCGGGCGCCCGATCCGCGACACGGGAGACGCCGGGGGCGGGAGGTGCGAATGGCCGTGGGCCGGGCGTCGGACAGTACACCCCCCCTTAGGGCCCCTCCTTCCAGAAAACCGGAGTCTGTGAATACGTTGGATGAGAGAGGGAACATTGATGTTTTCTTGTGGCTTCCAGGACCTCTCCTCGTGCCCGAAGCTCTGCCAATCAACGAGGTAGTAGGTGTTGTCTCAGAAACCACCTTGCGCAAATACCGATTGAGAATCACCAGTTTCAGGAGAGACACATGAAATGAGTTGGGAATGCGGAGGGAAGGAGGTAGGCTGAGTTTGTAGGACACCGGTTTGATCTGTTGTAGAACTCTGAAAGGACCAAGATAGCGTGGCGCAAATTTCAAACTAGGCTCTCGGAGGCGAATGTGCTTGGAGGAAAGCCAAACTCTATCCCCAGGTTGGTATGTATAAGGTGCTCTGTGCTTCCTGTCAGCTTGCGCCTTAAACCTGGTGGCCCCTCGACACAAAGTTTGAAGCGTGAGTCGCCAACTTTGAGAACAGTCCCGTACTAGGGAGTTGGCAGCAGGAACTTCTGAAGAGGCAAACAGTGGCAGAGGAAGACGAGGATGTTGACCAAATACCACATAGAAAGGAGACTCTCCTGAGGACTCGCTAGAATGGTTGTTGTAAGCGAACTCTGCCCAGGGAAGCAGAGAGACCCAATCGTCTTGCCGAGCCAAAATAAATTGCCGCAGGTAGTTCACCAGGACCTGGTTGATCCGCTCCACTTGGCCATTAGACTGTGGGTGATATGCAGATGAGAAATCCAATTTAATTCCCAGCAGAGAATACAAGGCACGCCAGAAGCGAGAGGTGAATTGCATTCCTCTATCAGAGACGATGTTAGAAGGCATGCCATGTAAACGGAAAATGTGCTGCACAAACAATGAAGCCAGCTGTGGAGCCGAAGGAAGACCTGGCAGTGGTGTAAAATGAGAAATGAAGCATCTTGCGGGGTAAGAACAAGTTACTTTATTATAACATTATCAAACTGAGGGTACACACATACACAAGTAACGCTTACATGTTTCAGACTAATATTTTTAGTCACGTAAACGTGACTTGTGTATGAGTGTACCCTCTGTTGGATATTGTTCTAATGAAGTTACTGGATCTTACCCAGCTGCACACTTCATTTCCCAAGTGGAAAATGTAAGCTTTTACAGTTAATGAAGTCACAAATTTTTATACTCTTGACCATTTACTGCACTTTCAAAGATTTTAGTCGCAGTCATATGTTGACAGAATTTGCAAGAACCACATCTAAAGAAACCGAGGGGCCTTCTAGATCACCAAGATTCCTCAAAACGCTGTGGTTGAGAATGGCTTCAAACCAGACTATCACCGAGACTCCTTCCATTGCGATAGGTAATAAGGGGACGATGTGGGAGAATCTGACACCATCTGATCTAGCAAGAGAAAGTCCCAGTATTTTGTCAAGATTTGTCGAACTTTGTAGTGATTGGAACGTACAAATAATTCTAAGATGTGATCTGGTCTACCTATCTGCTCCTGATTCAAATGTTATCCCAAGGCAGACTTGTAGGAATGGGGAAAAAATGGAGCCGTTGACCGTCTTAGGTAGGTCTGATGTAGAGCTCGAGTGGAATAGACATTGTGGCATCCTGGAAATGAGAGAGTTATCATCTGGGCCAGAGATGTAGATTTTAGTGTCATCAGCATAAAACAGGTTTCAGAGAGAAGAGTAGGGGCCCAGGTCTGATCTCTAGGGGACAGTAACATGGAGAGGGCCCGAGGAAGAAGGAAATTCAATTATGAAGTCCATTGATACCTGGGACCATGGTAAATCAGGCGTGGGCAAGGGGTGCAGTAGGCCTGATGGGCCGTGACGGGGTGTCTTGTCCCGGGCACAGGTGGTACAGGATTCTACAAATTCTCTTGTGTGCTTGGCCAGAGTCGGCCACTGATAGAAGCAGGAGATCAGCTGAAATGTCTTCCGTGTGCCAGGGTGCCTGGCCAAAAGAGAGCAGTGCCCCCACTTTAGAACTCTCCTCTGGAAAGCCAGACGCACATAAGTCTTACCCCGGGGAACCTGTTGCAGATCCACCGGAGCCACGTGAACCAATCATTCTGGGGGTATGATATGCTGAGGACCGGGTTCTTCTCCAATAGTATCGGAGGCGCGGGAGAGAGCATCGGCTTTGACGTTCTTTTCTGCTGGGCGGAAGTGAATCCGGAAGTCAAAGCGCGAGAAGAACAGCGACCACCTGGCCTGGCGCAAATTAAGACGTTGAGCCGACTGGAGATACTGAAGATTTTTGTGATCTGTATAGACCTCAATTGGGTGACGAGCTCCTTCCAGGATATATATATTTACTATTTTGCCATAGGCAAACTTAAACTCTATCAGTTCTCTATCTATAAAACACTAAAACTTAACTTTTATTATGTATAACTCTTAACCTCTATACACACTATTTAAAAACCTGATTTCTAACCTCACCATTTAACCCTTTCTACTTCTGAAGGAAGGACTAGCTCCTTTTTCCATTATCAAGTCTGGACCGGACCTCTAACCCCTGATGAAGCCAGGTTAGCTGGTGAAACATGTCGGGGAGGTCAGGCATGACGTTTTAAATTGTGATTTCTCACCTCTGTCTAAAAGTGCCACCCGCTGCAGAGGGTGTCAAAAGGGAGCCTTATTTGTCCTGTGTCCATTAGATTAGGGATGATTGCCCAAGTAGGAGGCTTGGATCCTCCGGGATTTTAATAATTTGCTGTATTAAAAGGGGCTTTCCCTGTTGGTAGGTTTTTTTCCACCAGACTTGAAATGGAAAGGGGGTCGCTGTCATAGGCCCCTGGGTGATGAAATCCCGCAGAGTTTCGCTCCCCGCAAACTTGGATGGTAAGGAGAAAAGTTTGGGCCCCCTACCCAAACGGGGTAGAAGGCAAGGAAACCAGGGCGGGGTTGGCGGCTGCGCTGGACTGAGAAGCCCGCACCATGCAGACAGCGGGCCCAAATTTTGCTACCCTGTTGCGCAATCTTTGCGACTGCTTTGGGACAAGGACATGAGGTCCGCAATACGGGCAGAGGCACCTTGGTGGGACCATCCCGGGATCTAACTGTAAGGCTATAGTGGATCCCTGGACCACCGCGGGCTTTTTGTAACGGCCACGCCAGGGGGGGGGGGTCTAAGTAGGTTTTCACCAAGCCCCCCGAAAATTTGGATGGACTTGCGCGGCGGGATCCTACCAGGTTGATAACCCAACGCGACATTTTGGGGTTGGCCCCAAGGGCAGCGAGGCCCCCCGAATCGTAACCCCAAACTCGTGTCGTAGGTGTGTATTGTTTTATTGCCTTTAGCCCAATACTAAGCATCTGCATATCAAAAGGGGCATTAGGGAAAGGAGCTGGAAAAGCTCACTGGCCCTCTATAGGTTGTAAAAAATCCTCAATTTTTTCTTTTTCATGAATCTTTGAGAAGCAAAAAGGGAAAAATTTGTCAAGCCAAATTGCTCATCTACATACGCCGTTTGGGGGTTTTTGCCCTATCAGTGTAGAGCAGAGCTATTGGCTTGACGGGGGGAGGAAATGAGGGCGGAGAAGGGGAACATCTCCCCTTATGGGGCACCAGTTAAGGTGTGTAGTGTTTTGATTGCCTTTACCCCTACTAAGCATCTGCATATCACAAGGCATTATAAAAGGAGCGGAAAGCCACTTGCCCCCTCAAAGGGTTGTAACAAATCCCAATTTACTTCTATTCAGAATTTTTGAGAAGAAAAAAAGGAATAATTGCAAGCCAAATATTCTCATCTACATACGCCGTTTCGGGGTTTGCCCCTCATCAGTGTAGACAGAGCGTTTTTGGTTTGACGGGTGGGGGCAATGAGGGCAGAAAAGGGGGAACATCTTCCTTATGGAGACACCAGGGATACTGAAAGAAAGATTAGCTAATCAACACTCCCATCGCACAAAAAATGTTTGAAAGGCGACCGTTTTCCTTTCGCTGCACGACCGTGTTTTTTGTCACATTGTGCGCAAAAAAACATTTTCAGTTCTCACTTTTTGTCTTCGTCCATACAATTGTTTGTATGGGAAGATGACGAAAAAACTAAGAGCCACATGTATGAAAACTGTCTAGGTGTAAGACTTTTCTTGTTACCCATAGCAACCAATCAAGGCCCCTTTCTTTAAAAAATATTGTTTGAAAAATGAAACGGGCGCTCGATGGGTTGAGGGTAACAAGAAAAGTCTTAGACCAAACAGTTTTCATACAGGGTTCCCCCTAAAAGTTAACGATTATACATCGTACACTGGGCGGCGCCAAAAAGACGGGGAGGGGACCCAAAAAGACCTTGGTAAAAAAGGGTAATTTTTTTTCTATTAAAGGCTACGGCTGCCTGAACGCTTGTATTTTCAGTGGCTCTAGGATCCTAAAACTGTCGAAAATATGATCGTTTTGCTAAAAACCCGTGGAGCTACCCTTTAGTGAAGAGGAAAACAAAAAATCTCCAGAGCTTCTGCCCTTTTCTAAAGCATCCATATTGGTTGTGCTGTTGCAGGACGAAAGGAAATGTTTCTTGCAAAAATCGTTTCCCCAAACCTACAGTTGAAGCCAAAATTTACTTTACACATTTAAAAAACACTCTGCTGTTTTTTCTCACTATCTGACCTGAATCAAAAAACCCTAACTGTTTTAGTCGTTAGGAACCAAAATTATTTATATTTCCCAAAAATCCAATTAGAGAGAAGAAGAAATTTAAAGGGATTTTTATTACTTTCTGCAAAGTCAAAATTTTTCATACATTTCATAAGTATTTGGGAGCATTACCCTTAAACTTTTTGAAATTTGGGGCAACATTTTGGATATCCTTCCACGAGCTTTTCCCCAATAGTTGGTAGGAATTTTTGGCCATTCCTCCTATAGAATGGGGTGTAACTGACCATGCTTGTAGTCGCCTGCTCCGCACCGCCTTTTGTTTGCCCATAAAATTTTCAATATGATTGGGATCGGGCTTTCGATGGCCACCCAAAACATTGACTTTGTTATCCTAAGCCACTTTTTAACCCTTTTTGATGCAAGGCCTTACTTTCTCCCAAACCATCCAAGGAAACAAGCCCAAGGGGGTCAAAACACAAAAGATTGCAGTTAATTTTTTCGCACCTGGCCCCGGGTGAGTACACATGTGCCCCAGACCCCGGGAAACAACAGTCTTTATTTATAAGGATTTAAGGGGAACCGTGCATCACAGGTCCACCCAAGTTTAATTTTTTTAAATATGAAACATCCCACACGCATAGCAACCCCCCGCATTTGTGTGCAATGGAAGGAGAAACCAAAAGGGTGGCATAAAAATGAAGCAAAACCCCATGTTTTGGGACAAGTCAAGCTTTTTTCTATAGATTTGGGTTTGCTCTGTTTCAAAAATCGCAAGTCATATCCATTTTTTGTCCGAAGTCAAACCACATTGCTTTAAGGGAGGGGAGTGTAGACCACCCAGGGGGCGTGGGGCGGGGTGTGACAAGGGTTGTGAGGGTGAGGAGTGGGAAGTCCCGTAAGTAAGTAAGTTATAAGTGAAGGCTAATGGGTAAGGTGCCTTATTTGAGGGAGATTTTACCTTTCCCCCGCTTTAAAAAAACACCACCATACCCGAGCAAAAGGCCAATTCAAACCCCAGTGGGGGTTTTTCCCCAGAACAAGAAACCCCAAAAACCCAAACTTCTAGACCTTCTTGTGCTTTTTTGCTGTAACTTATCCGTATTTGCACATCTGACCAAAAATCTGTATATTATACCCCATGTATGTATTTTTTGTTTGTTTGCTCAAAAAAATTAAATCTTTAAACTTAATTCTAAGCGGGTTGTTTCTTGATCACCGACTCATTTGCCGTTTTCTCGGCCTCTAAAAAATCGCACCTGGCTGGTTCCTGGCCTTTTTTTAAATCTGTAACAGATCATCTTATAACTAAAGAGTTCCCATGTGGGTAAACAGATCCTCCCCGCCATTTCAGGGTTGTGGGGGGGGGTATCCCCTTTGCACTCCCTTTTCTTCGGGGCCCGTGTGGACAAGGGTTAAATGTGAAAATGTATCCGCTGAAAATTGAAACCCTACGGGAACCAGCACACGATACACCCCAATTAGGCCTCGACCCCAAGTGGGGGCGTGCTTTCCCGAAAAACATTTTTGAAAATGCATCAGTCCCCCCTGCATCAAAACAACCCCTACAACATGATGCGCCACCCCCGGGGTTTCACCCTTGGGATGGTGTTCTTAGGCTTTCCCAAACTTTTCCCTTTTTCCTCCAAACGTAACAATGGCCAACAGTTAATTTTAGTTTTGTCAGACCCCAGGACATGTTCCAAAAATGTTCAGCTAGTCTTTGTCCTGTGTGTATTTGCAAATATTAATCTGGGTTTATATTTTTTTATTGGAGTAATGGCTTCTTCCTGGGAGAGTGGCCCTTTTACCCCTTTATGAAACATTTTCGTTTCACTAGGGTAAACACAATCTTTCCCACTTTCCCCCAGCTCTTCACAAGGCTTTTTGATTTTGCCCTTTTGGGTTGGTATCACATGTTCGGGCCCAAAACACCTTCATCCTAGAACAGAAACCCAAATCCTTCCTCAGTGAAGATAGCTGGACATTTCCATTTTGTTTGTACTTATTATAAAATTTTTTTACAGATGAACAAGGCATCTTCAAGGCTCTGAAAATAAAAAAACCCCACACTGTGTCTCTAAATTAACTCGATGTTGCCAATAACCCATTAAAAACTTCCCAAAGACATGCATCACATATGGGCTGTCCCAAAATTTTTTTAAAGGCTATAATCCTAGTGTTATAAACTTTTGCTTTTCAGAAAGTAATAAAAATGCCTTAAAAAAATTTTCTTCATTTTTGGAAATTTGGAAATATAAAAAATATAAATAATTGGTAATCCCAAATGACCTTTAAAAAGGGAAAGGTTTATTTTGATTTCTTCAGATACGAGAAAAACATCAAATTGTCTTTTTATATAGTGTATGTAAACTTATGGTCTCAACTGTATCTGCGGCACACATACACCGCCCTAGTTTACTTTTCCTTATTTGCTTTATAATAAACATATAGGGGCACATTTATTAATGAAGTTGCGCCAGAATTCTCTCACAATTTGAGCCAAACATAATGGATAACATGTTTTAGAGCACATTTACTAAATGTTTTAGACAGTTTCCAGAATCTACTGCACCTCGTCTGACAAAGGGGCATGGCCTCAACAAGTGGCCTCACATGCCAAAAACACGCCAAAATTTGGGCGCATGTTAGTGGCCTAAAGTAAATCAACTTAAAGATGGTATAAAGTTAAACTAGACAGTTTTAACATACGCCAGATTAATCAACACTATAATAAATGTGGCGAATTGTAAGACTGTCTAGTCTAACTTAGAACTGTCGAAGAGTTAGACACAATTGATAAATCTCTCCCATAATATTTCCGAGCATACTTTGAGAGGTTGAAGAACAGTAGGGAGGTAGGTATATAGGTCCCCTCGGTAGGTAGGTATATAGCCCCTCCAGTAGGTAAGTAGGTATATGTCTCATCAGCAGGTAGAGTCTGTACGTAGATATATAGCCCCGTGGTAGGTATATGGGTCCTATTAGTAGTTAGCTAGGTATATAGGTACCCTTGGTAGGCAGGAAAACAGGTCTACAGACAGGTATATATATCCCTCTATGGGTAGTTTATATTGTCCTCCATAGTAGAGTATATAGGTCCCCTCAGTAGGTGTACAGGCTGTGTGACATCATCATGTCGCGTTTGTAGTTATGCTACTCTGGCACAAGCGGCGTGATGACATTCCTACTCCATACTTCCTGTGCCATATACAGTACTTCGGTGGGTTGTAGGCCTGGCTTGTGACTCACTGGAGTACTTTGCGGGGATAGGATCCGAAAGCTTCCTGCTCCGTGGTAGCTTTCAACTGTATGTGCATTCAATTGACTGCCAGCAGCTGACTGGAAGCCTGTGACTCACAGACACAAGTTCTGGATGCAGGGCCGATTCTAGGCTAAATTGCACTCAGGACCTGGTGGAGAAATTTCTCCCCAGCCATCATTAACATGTTGCACCATGCTGTGACACACTGCATCACCACTAAGTGCCTGAATATACAAAAAGCCACAACACAAAGTTCTATGTATAAAAATATTAAATAATAATAATACAATTACTAAATAACACTGCTGCACAAAACCAGAATCCCAAGGCTAATATTAACAATAATCCCACTAAGACCAAATACCACCACAGATAAGTTGTAAGTCAGTATATAACTCCTGTAGGTATGTATATAGACCCCCAGAGGGCAGATTGGCATAAAGTTCCCATAGTAGGTGTGTATGTTAGCCTGTAGTAGGTAGGTATACAAGTCCCCTGCAGGTAGATACATAGGCCCCCTTACAGGTAGCTATATGCCACCTGTAGGTACATTTATCCCCTCTGTAGGTTGATATAGCCCCCTATAGGTAGATAGATATAGCCCCCCTGTGGGTCAATAAATATAAATATAGCCCCCCTGTAAATAGATATAGCCCTCTTGAAGGTAAATATAGCCCCCTGTAGGTAAATATGGCCCCCTGTACAGAGGCATAGCTAAAGACTCATGGTCCTGGGTGCAAAATAGCTTGGGGCCCCTCAACCTCCCGACACCATCTGTTGACCAATACCTTTCAACGACAGGTTCCCAACTTGACATGACGGATGCCTTTGGTGTAGCGCCCTGCATAAAAATATTTCTATTTAAACGGACTGACCAATATAATAAAATGAATTTCAAATGTGGCCAAAGAAAAACAAGTTAAAAAGCTGAAGTGTAACTTCCCTCTGCCCCTCCCTCCTCACAAAATATTTAAAAAAAAACAGAAAAAAAATGCAACTGTGCTTTTGTTTTTTTGGATTTAGTTGTTGTTGGAGTTTATACCGAACACACCCAATATAGTAGCCAGCTCACACCTCCCCCCCCCAAAAAGGCAGTCAGATAAGTGGCAGACTTTTCCTTTTAAGTATGTAAAATCCCCCCTGAAGTATAGGTTCTCCCAAATCGCTAGCTATATAGTGCCCACAATAGATAGTTTAGGGGAACCCTATATTGAAGGGGGACTTTATCTTCTTATCTGACTAATTTTTAGGGTCTAATCTACCTAAAAGGAGCATAGATAGCTTGGAACATAGGGTCTCCTCAGTAGGTAGGTATATAAGGCTCCCCCACTAAGTAGGTAAATAGGCCCCCCTAATAAGTAGGTACATAGGGTTCCCCAGTAGAAAGGTAGGTATATAGGACCCACAGTAAGTAAGTAGGTGCATAGGGCCCCCCAATAGGTAGGTGGTAATGTAGGGCCCCAAGTAGGTAGGTAAAAAGTTCCCCCATAGTTAAGTAGGTACGTAGGTACCCCTGCTGCTTAACCAAATGTAACGCTGATGTGTATATACAGCCCTTATTGAGCTCTGTACAGTATATATAATTGGGAAGGCAGGGATGATAATGAACTGTCCCTATTATGTATAAGTATTCCAACTAATAAATATTAAGTATAATCACAAGCACATGGTCTATTACGGAGCCTCACCTTGGCTCACTATTATATGTATATAACACTTTTCAGTACATTTTCCGTATTTAAAATGCATAGAAGGAAGGCTGTGGTATACTTATGTTTGGTAGCTGTAAATTCATTCATTCAGCTTTGTACCATCATAGTGGGTTCCATCAGGAATAGCGAGGAGTCGCCTAGCCGTGAGCGAGATACACACCTGACTGCGACTGGTCACAGCCTTCCTTCTATGCGTTTTAAACAGGGATAATGTACTGAAAAGTTTTACAAACATTTCTTGAGAAGTATAAATAATTGAAGATTATTACGTATTAGTCTTTCAAGTGTTATAAATGAACCATCCCTGCCTTCTCCTGGCAAACACTCTAATATTGCAAACAATCAAAAACCTCAAAAAATAGTCTAAAAGGTATCCTTTGGGCTTTTCCCCACGGTAAAGGGTTTTCGGCGGTTTTTTTTTAAGCCGGTTTGCGGTTTTTCAGAGCCTGAAAAATGGCCGAAAATGAGCACAATTTTTTTCTCTATGTTTTAAAACCTGTGCAGCAGTCCCCACTGCACGGTTTTGCGTCGGACGGTTTTGCCCCCCGGTCCGCGGCAAAACATTGTAGAAGCCAATCTTCGTCGGTTTCCCGACGGAGATTTGTTCTAATGGGAGGGGGGGGGCTGTTCTCCCTCATTCGGGAGAAAAGCCGCCCCCCCGCGGCCGTGGGGACGGCACAAAACAGGAAAAACCGGCCGGCAAGGGGTATTTTCTGTGCCGTGAATCGCCTTATTGAAGACAAAATTCTAAAAACATAGCATAATGGGAAGGCAGGAGAAACTGCTGATGCATTTCGAGCTGATGGCTCTTAGTCATAGCGCATTAGGGTGCGTTCACACGGCAACTGACAAAAACAGCTCTGTTTTTGCCTCTGATTTCAGGCGGTTTTTGGACTGTTTTTGTCACAAAACCGGTCTGTTTTTTGTCTGTTTTCGGTTTTCCCAGCGGTTTTTGGACTGTTTTTCAACCTCCAAAAACACTCCCACTATAGGTGAGATTATTCTTCACTTTTTTTTGCAACAAACAAAAACCGCCCAAAAACCGCGTCAAAACAGTGCCAAAAACCGCTGGCTACGTTTTGAGCGGTTTACATTGACTCCAGTGTTAATGTTCCATCTAGAAACCGGTTGGAAGAATGTGCATGTTCAATGTTTTGCGGCCCCCCGGTGGTCTGAAAAACCGCCCGGCGGAAGGACAGTGCAGTGGGGGCTGCAGGGCGGTTTTTCAATTGAAGTATATGGGAGAGAGTTGTTGCAGGGTTCCGACGGTTCCTAAAACCGCAAACTGTCGGAAAAACCGTCCAAAAACCCTTGCCGTAGGGACATGCCCTTACTCTCCAGGAAGTACAAACTATATGGACATAAATGCGTTACATGCACCCACTAGAAGTGATGCTCTGTTGTATCTGGTACTTTTTGACTAAGCAGAACTTGTCGGAGCGGTCACGGTTTCTGAAAATCTAGGTAACAGTGACCACAATATAATTAATTTTAGCGTAAACTGGAAAAAAGAAAAACAGAGCGGGAAGGCAAAAACATTTAATTTTAAATGGGCCAAATTTTCCTTATCGAGGGATGCAATACAGGACATAGACTGGGAGCAGCAATTAGCAAATAGTGATGTAGAAGCCAAATGGGAGAGCTTTAAATGTAATTTGGGAAAATGTATTGCAAAATACATTCCTATGGGTAACAAGTATAGGTGACTAAAACTAAAACCAACATGGCTTCTGCCTTCTGTTAAGAGGGCTATAAACAATAAAAAAAAGGGCATTAAAAAAATATATGTCAGAGGGCTCGGCATCAGCCTTTGAAAATTACAGAGAGCTTACTAAAATCTGTAAAAAAGTGATAAAAACAGCTAAAATTCAAAATGAAAAGGCAGTGGCCAGGACAGGGAAACAACCCAAGAAATTCTTTAAGCATATAAATGCCCAAAAAGCTGAAGGGCAGAGCAAGTAAGACCCTTAAAAACCTGTGATGGGGAGCTGGTCACTGGGGACCAGAAAAAGGCAGAGGTACAAATAAGTTCTTCAGCTCAGTATATACTATCAATGAGAAAGTAGTTGATGGGGATAGGCTGAGTGCAGAGGTAGGTGGTGCAGGTACTGTTAATACATCTGCTGTAATTAGTTGGCTCAGTGTAGAAGAAGTCAAAGCCAAGTTAAATAAACTGAATGTGAACAAGGCTCCAGGTCCTGATTGTAAAACACCCAAAGAGTTCTTAAAGAGCTCAGCTCGGTTATCTCTGTGCCCCTGTACATGATATTTAGAGAGTCCCTGGTGACTGGGATAGTACCAGATACTGGCGCAAGGCAAATGTAGTTCCCATCTGAAAAAAAGGCCCAGTCTTGCCAGATAATTATAGACCAGTAAGTTTAACATCTGTTGTGGGAAAAATGTTTGAGGGGCTCATAAGGGACTATATACAGGAGTATGTGGATGAATACAATATTATAAGTGATTGCTAGCAGGATTTACTAACGACAGAAGTTGTCAAACCAATCTGATCTGTTTTTATGAAGAGGTGAATAGAAGTCTGGACAGTGGGGCGGCTGTGGATATTGTGTTTTTGGACTTTGCAAATGCATTTGACACTGTCCCTCATAAGCGTTTGTTAGGTAAATTAAAATCCATTGGTTTAGAGATAACAGTATGTAAATGGATTAAAAACTGGCTTTTGGATCATACTCAGAGAGTGGTGGTAAATGACTCCTACTCCTACTCTGAGTGGTCCCCGGTTGTGAGTGGTGTGCCCCAGGGCTCAGTATTGGGTCCTCTCTTATTTAATGTATTTATTAAAGATATAGTGGAAGGAATCAATAGCACGGTTTCGATTTTTGCAGATGACACCAAGCTATGCAGGTTAGTGCAATCTATGGAAGATACTCATAAATTGCAAGCAGACCTGGAAACACTGAGTGCTTGGCAAATGGGGTTCAATGTGGATAAATGTAAGGTTCTGCATCTTGGTAGAAATAATCTACGGGCATCATATGTCCTAGGGGGAGAAAAACTTGGAGAATCGCTTGTTGAGAAAGATCTGGGCGTTCTTGTAGATCACTTAGAATATGCTGTTCAGTTCTGGGCCCCAGTTTATAGAAGAGATGTAATGGAGCTAGAGAGAGTACAAAGACGAGCAACCAAACTTATAAGGGAATGGAGCATCTTAGTTATGAGGAGAGGTTAGTAGAATTGAACTTATTTAGTCTTGAGAAAAGACGGCTTCGGGGGGACATGATTAATTTATATAAATAATAAATGGTCCCTACAAAAAGTATGGGAAAAATTATTTCAAGTGAAGCCCCCTCAAAAGACAAGGGGACCATTCCCTTCGACTAGAGAAAAAAGGATTCAATCTCCAGAGGAGAAGAGCGTTCCTCATTGTAAGAACTGTGAATCTGTGGAATAGCCTGCCTGAGGAGCTGGTTACAGCAGGAACTGTAGAGAATTTCAAGAAAGGCTTAAATACCTACCTGGTACTAAAAAAATATTAATGTGTATGTAGCTATGTAAAATTCTGGATCCTGGCTGCTGGAGGCTCTGAGGTCAGAGATAGGGTCTCCACTGGAGCAGATTGGTTTTTGCCTTGTGGGTTCCAGAGCATTAACCATTGTTGAGGCTGTGCTTAATGTCCCTTCACCCAATTTTCTCCAGGCTTGGTTGAACTTGATGGACACATGTCTTTTTTCAACCATTCTAACTATGTAACTATATGTAACTATGCTAAATTAGTCTCCCCTGAAGATAGTAAAAGAGTCCGGACATCATGCCGCCCTATGACAATCCAGCAAAAACAACATCCCAAAGAGCCGGACCTAGAGTGATGACATAGTAAGGGTATGTTCACACAGCATCTTGCGGTGCATACCTGTACATGTTCATTTAAATTCTGGGTGGTGGGGGAAGGTAACCATAGTGCAGGTAACCTTACCGTAATTATAGGATGTATTTTGGGACACATTGCAGCGCAATTACGCCTCAAAATACGTCCTGAAATAAGTCATGTGAACATAACCTAAGCATGTGACTCGAGATTCTCGGCACAGCAGGGCACATGCAGAGACACCCGGCCAAGACCTGCCGTGAAACTGAAACAGTGACGACGCTCGCCTGAATCGGGAAAACCGAACATGGATGCCAATAAACGGCGCAGTCCTGCAATATTCCAGGTGATACCGGCTCCAGGGAGGAAGCAATCACGGAAAGAAAAACATGGCTAATAGACAGAGACAAAACTAAGCAAAAATAACAATACAAATAAAATGACTTAATGCACAATACGAAATGTGAATTTAACAATGCATTTGTATAAGCAAAAAATATTACTATTATAAATAATAAACATATAAGAGTTATAATTGCTAAAGTACAAAACGAAAAGACAAACTACAAGAACAAGAATGATAATGATAAATATAAAATTAATAATGACAGAGAACTTCATTTCTAACATTGAGTCCATGAGGATAGATGGTATTTAGAGTAACCACCCAGTAAGCCTCTTTATCTCGCAAACAATAGTTGCCAATATTACATAAGATATTACACTATCGTAGCAGTCATGCTAAACACACTAAGCGCCTGTTTACACGGCCAGTATTTGTCTGGTTTGTGTGCCGTGCACACGTTCGCGGATAGGGGGGGGGCGGCTTTTTCTCCCTGAGGAGCGGAGAAAAGCCCTCCCTCTTCACTTTCACTTGCACATATTCTGTCCGAAAACCGGACGGAAGAATGTGCATGTAGATTGTTTGTCGGGCGGCCTGCGGACGGAAAAACCACCGAGGGGAAAACCCATGCAGTGGGGACTGCTGCATGGGTTTTCCATAGGAGCCCGTTGCGCTCGTTTGCGGACGGTTTTTCAGACGGTCTCCAAAACCGCAAACCGTCTGAAAAACCAGCCGCAAACCCGTGCCGTGGGGACATGCCGTAAGCTCTCTATTCCTGTTAGAGATCTTAGTTGAGCTAAGCATAACTGCACAAACCATATTGATTTCTTTCATGAGTCTAATCAAATTAAAAAAAAGCCGTGACATTTGTGGATATCCTAATGGGTTCTTAGATCAAGCCTAAAAAATAGTTGACTATAAAAATCGTCACAAGTTACTATTTCCCACTCATAATTCTCAATCCAGTGGTTCTGATAAAACACCTATATTGATATTAGGGTATGTTCACATAGCATGGACACGCCGCAGTATGCTGGGTGTTTTAGAAGTACGTGATGGCCAGCATTATCCCCACCATATAAATGCTGGGAAGAAGTGATATATCCCTTCTTTCCCCTAGCGTTAAATATGTGTCGGAAAGACGGGTGTAATTCATAGCTCTTTGTGAGAGCTATGAATTACCGTAATTGCAGCGCAATTACACGCCAAAATAAGCCCGCAATTACATTGTGTGAACACACCTTTAGAGTAAAGTTCAAATTTTTTTTTAAATTGAACAAATTATTCTTAAATACTTAACAATTTTACTTGATAATGGTATTTTATGACAAATTTTAAATAAGGGTTGCAAGGTTTTTGCCAAACGTCCTGCAGCTATAAGCAAAATATTAGTGTCTAATTATTTTTCCTCTGGCTTACTTACATACATAGTTACATAGTTTTTCAGGTCGAAAAAAGACATACGTCCTTCCAGTTCAGCCTATTGTGCTAAAGTGTTGCTAAAGTGTTAAAGTGTGGCTGAATGAAGCGCTGGTTAAAAAGTCTTAAAATATACTCAACATAAGTTGAGAATAGAACATTTATTGAAATAAAAGCATAACGCATTTCGCAGGTCCTCCTGCTTCATCAGGTACATGCGATCACAATAGACATACGTGAACTTTAAATAGGTAGTTTACAGAAACGAGGTTGAATGGCTGAACATAGAAACGAGGTTCAATAAGCCTTAATTGGTAAACAACAAATCACATGTGATAGTGTAGTGAAATTATGTGAATGACACACCATTTGAAATTGGTACTCGACCTTTTAACATGGATGAATAAATAAATAACCCCTAATCCCAAATCTTTTTAGGGGAAACATAAAAAAATTTTACTATTTAAAACAAAAAAGAAAAATAAAAGGGATAAAACCGCTTAAACAAAATTTAAAATATAAAAAATCACTTTTTAGAATATATTTTGAAAAAAATGTATTTTTTTATATTATGTAAAAAAAAATTCAATAAAATTTGGAAACCCTATGTAGAAGGAAAAAAGGGGGGGCGTGAAAATTTCCTTAAACTGACCATAAAATTATAAAAATATATCATGCGGGGTTTGAATACTATTAAGATTTTTTTTTTCCTTCTTTTTTCCCTCTTCCCCCCTTTTTTTTTTTTTTTTTTTTTTCCTTTCTTATTTAAAAAGATGTTTGTCCTAAACTTCGTGAGACTAGTTGGTCTCATTTGTTTTCCCAATTTGAAACACCAAAAAAAATTTTTTTTGGGCTAAATTTTTTCTTTTAGGTCTATCGAAGTCGGGGGGTAAAATCTTTTTCAAGGGGTTTGGGGGTTTAAATTTTTGGGAATCTGACAAATTGTTACTTTTTGGGAAATGTTTTGGGTTTCACTATAAACCATCTGACCGTGTACAAATTTCAAAACTATGATTTATTTAGGCGTCGGGGAAAATTTTAGTTGTAGTCTTCCCCACAAAATGGATTCTGCAGGGGCATGAAAATTAAAAGGGAAAAAAGAAATTGCTTTTGCAAGGAATGTTTTTTGTTTTTAAAAGTTTCCCCCAAGTCGTTTTTGATTTAAAACGACTTTTTTCACTATTTGTTGAAAAATTTTGGGAAAAAGGGGTGCCCAATGGAAAAAAACCCTTTTTGGGGTTTGGGTTATATCACCCAAGTTTTTTATCATTAACCCAAAAGTATGCGTTTTAAAACTTAAAAGGTCCCAGAAATATTTTGAGTTTTGCGTGCTCTGCGTTTATTTTTTTTTGGTTGCCCCGGGAAAAAGCCCCCTTGAGCCCAAAGGAAACCCCGTAATAAAAAATTTTCCCAAATGCCCTTTTAAAATTATGCCCCTAAACCTCTTTTATGGGGTTTTGGGGTGGTGATGAAACAAAGATCAAATTGTTTAGTGTTTTTTTGGGTTTACGATTTTCCCCTTTGAGATAGGTCTTTTGATCATGTATGGCTGCTTTTTTAAACCCCCTTTGTAAGAGAAAATTTTAGGATATTTTTTCTGAAAAAAATTTTTCTTTCAGAGAAGCAGTTTTTAATTCAAAGTAAATTATCTCTCTGAAATTTTTCTTCAGACATCAAAAAGGGCCAAAAGGGATGTTTTTCAACCCATTTTTTTTTGGGGGTTTGGGGAACTGAAAGGCCAAATAATTATTTGGGGTCTGTGGGCTTGAAATGTTTTTTTTGACCTTTTTTGCCATCTTTAAACCCAAATAGATCAAACTCCAGAAAGGTAATTTCACTTGGATGAGACATACGTAAAAGCAAGGGCCCCAAGGGGGTGTTGTTTAAAAAAAACCCACAAACATATTAAAAGAATCTGGGTACCTTCCACCCAAAATTTTAATAAGGTCAACGATAAATCTTTTATAATATAAAATTGTCCATTAAAAAAAGGGGTTTTTCTTTCAAATAGTAATTTAATTTTCCTCAAATGCCCCCATTAAAAAAGGTTTCTTTCTGATGGGGCCACTCGTGTGCCCATAAAGCCCCCCCCCATTTGTTGGGGAAATGGGTAACGATACGAAAAATAATTGTTCTTTAAAATTAGCTCTAAAAAAGGTTATTAAAAATTTCCTTTTTTAAAATTTAGGGGAAAAAAAAGGGGTTTGGTATTTAAAAAATTTCCCTTAAAATGCAGATAAACCGCTACTTTCTGGGAAAGTTCGAAAAAAAGGGCCGTGACGAACCCAAAATGGGTAGGGTGTATTTTTTTTTCCCCATTTCATACCAATAAGGTCTTTTAATAAAGCGTCAGAAATTTCCTTTTTAAAAAAATTGGTTTTTAAACGCTCGACAAGGGTTGTTGCTTGGGGGGTCTAAAAAATTGGCGATAAATTAGGGTAAAATGGAAAAGTATCCCCAAAAAAAAAGGGGGCTTTCCAAAGGGGGGTTGGTTTTTATTTCCTTTTGGTTTTTTGGGGAAAGATAAAAGAACGGCGGGAAATAATGATCGACGTTAAAAATTTTTTTTCTCATCCTTGGGTTTATATCCCCCCCCTTTCCCCCAAATGTCTCTTTTTGAAATGGTTATAAGTAGTTTTTAAATTTTTTATGAACCCCTAAGTTTTAACCCCCCCTTTTTAATAAAAAGTTCCTTTTAAAATCCTTTAAAGCCCCATTGTATCGTAACCGAAAGGGCTAAAAAATACAAACCAAATCCCTTTCCCCCCACAATACCGAAATTTAATAGATCGTGGCAAAAATAGTCTAGATCTATGTCCTAAAATGATGTCCCAAATTTGTCCCAAAAACGCAAAAAAAAAAAACGGCCCAAATTTTTAATTTGAAAAAAAAGATTGAACCCATTGGAAAAAAGTTCATTTTCTCTTTTTTGTAATCAACATTTAAAACCCGACTAATTTTAAAATTTTTTTAGAACAAAAAATTGTCAGAAACTTTAAAACGCAATGGGGCTTAACATTAATTTAAAAAAAAAATTAAATAAGCTGACTCGGGATCGCATTAATAAATCAAATCCCCCAGAAAATTAACGGTTACAAAAAAAAGGGTTTGGAAACCCGTGGACCCCCAAAGACAACACTAAAAAAATTCGAATTTTCCGGGTATAAAACCCCCAAAACGATATAATGAATTTCCCACAAAGCCAACTATCACACCCAATAAAATAGCCTTATAATCCTGGGCCCCACTTTAAAAACAGCAATCATACACCAAGAGAAATAAAGGGAGGGCAGATCCAGCCCCCTTTTTTTTTCCAAAATTTCAAATTTTAAAAAAAAAGGGCACTAAAAACAACCTTTTTTTCCAAATCCCCAGTACAAGCCTACTTTTCCCCCTAAGGTTTTCCATAAAAAATATTGTTTCCCACTGTAAATAATATTAGTAAGGGACTTTTACTACTCACGATTCCTCAGGGGTTTTCTTTTTGGGGTTTTAAAAGAACATTTTTAAACAAAAAAACCCCCTACACTGCAACCCCAACTTTCTACACCCCCCAACCTATTAACCTTAATCCCCCCTTTTCCCCCAAAATCGGAAAAAATTTAGAACCCCACAATTTTCCACCTAGTTCATCTTCCCCTTTGCTCTCCCAAGCCCCTACTAGTACCCTAACACTACAGAAATTAAAGCTTCAGTTTAGAGAAAAAACCCCCCCTTTCTTCTTCCATTCCTTCTACTATTGTTTTTACCTAATATTTAAACCAGCCCTAATGCCCCAAAAAACCCCTTCCAATTTTTATTGTTTTGCCCACAAAAGGGAGTCAAAAATTTATGGATTTTTAAAAAACCCCACCTTTACTTTCCCCCTTGTGGAAAAACCTGAAGTTGGGTGAGTCTTTTTTGGGCCCAAAACCTTTAAATTTTGAATTGTAAAAACACAATAGGGGAAAATTTTTCCATACATCAAACCCCCAAACACCCTGCTCCCCCCCCTTGCCTCAAAAAAAAAAAAAAAAAAAAAAACCAGGGCCCCAAAGGGGGCCTTTCCAGAACAGAAAAATACATCAAAAAAGTATTTCCCCCTGTTTAAACAAAAAAAAAGGATTAAAATAATATTGGAAGAAAAAACTTAGAAGAAAATTAAATTTAAAAAATGTTAAAACCTTTTTTCAAATTACCCAATTTAAATTAACCCCGAGGAACCCATTTTTAAATAAAAGGGGCTAGGGTTTTGCCCAGATATAAGAAAAATGTTTTTAAACAGGGGTTTTTCAAGACCTACAAGTCTTTTATCCAAAATTTGGGACACTAAAAAGGGTTTTTGTAATAAAAAAACCCAAAAAACTGTTTCATAAATCTTAAACAGGGCCCCCCCGAAACGGAACCCAATAAGGGTTCTGGGCCCCCCGGTAAAAGGGAAATCTAAATTTTACCCAGGGCTCCCAGGGGGGAAAATTTAAACCCATTTTTTTTTTCAAAATTTAGTTGCAGACGTTTTAAGAAAGACCCAAAAAAAGGTTTTACCCCCAAAACCCAATTTACCCAAAAAAGGAGCCCATTTTTCAAAGAATCTATCTAAAAATCCTGAGATTGTAATTAGAAATGCGGATAAGGGTGGGGCGGGCTTTCAAAAAAATTATTACGACTACAAAAGGGGAGGCTTTAAAGGATTTTGAAGGCACTTTTTATTACAAGGAAGTTAATTTAAAGGGGTTTTCAAAAAAAAATTTAAAAACTACAATAACCTTTTCCAAAAGAACATTTGTGAGAAGGATATAAAACCCAAGGGGTTTGAGAAACAATTTTTAACAGTCGATATTACTCCACGCCGTTTTTTTAATCTTTTACCAAAGATCCTTTAAGGATAAAAAACCAAAACCCCCCCGGAAACGTCCATTATTTCTGGGTTTCCCTTTCCCCTTTTTATCTAATTTATCGCATTTTTTAGACCCCCCCACTAAAACCCCTTTTAGTCAAGCGTTTACCAATTTTTAAAAAAGGTTTTCTAAACCGTTTTAATTAAAAGACCTTTTTGGGTTATGAAATGGGAAAAAAAAATTTAAAAATCCAACCCACTTTTGGGAAAAAACGGCCCTTTTTTTCGAACATTCAGAAATGTGGGCCGGGTTTTTTATCGCATTTAAAAATTTTTTTTTTAAATACCGAACCTATTTTTTCTCCGGGATTTTAAAAAAATTTTTATTAACCAGTTTAGAGCAATTTTAAAGAAAAATTTTTTTTCAGTATCAAAAATCCCAATTTCCAAAAAAAGGGTGGGCTTTGGCTTGGGGGCACCCCGAGGGCCCCCAAACGGAAACAAACCCTTTTTTATGGGGGCATTTGGGGAAAAAATTATTTTTACTAGTGAAGAAAACCCCCTTTTTAAATGGACATTTTTTTAATATTATAAAAATTTATCATGCCCCTTATTATAAATTTGGGAAGGTCCCCCGGGGTTTTTTTTAAATTTTTTTGTGGTTTTTTAAACAACCCCCCCCTTGGGGCATTGCTTTACGCTACTGCCATCCAAAGTAAAATTACCTTTCGGTTTGTAGATCTATTTTTTAAAAGATGGCACTTTAGTGTAAAAAACACATTTCAACCCCCACAGACCAAATAATTTTTTGGGGCCAACATTTTCCAAAACCCCCCCAAAAAAAAAAAAAGTGGTTTAAAAAACATCCCGAATGGCCATTTTCCAAGTCTGAAAAAAAATTGCACAGAATATTGATTTTGAATTACAAGCGGGTTTTCTCTGAAAAAAAATTTTTTTGAAAGAAAAAATTTTCCTAAAAAACCCCTTAAAACAAGGGGCTTAAAAAAAAAGCAGCCTTTACATGTCAAAAGACCAATCTAAAAGGGGAAATCGAAAAACCAAAAAACACTAAAAAAAATTTGTTTCTTTGTTTCATCCCCCAACCCCAAAACTTCCCCCCCCCCCAATACAAAGAGGTTCGGCAAAATTAACAGCCCTTGGGAAATATATTTTTTCCGGGATCCGGGGCTAAAGGGGTTGCTTTTTCCCTGAAAAACCAAAAAATATATTATCCGGGAGCACGCCGCCAAAAATATATTTGGCCCCTTCAGGGTTTAAGACATCTTTATTTCTGGTTAATGTTTAAAAACTCTGCTGATAAAACCCACCCAAGGGGTTTTTTTCCTGTGGGCACCCCATTTTGCAAATTTTTGTCATCAAATAGGGGAAAAGTGATCTTTTTTTTAAAATTTAAACCACCCCGACTGGCGAAACTTTCAAAATAAAAGAAAAAATCCCCTTTTGAAAAAGGGGCACTTTCGTTTCTATTTAAATTTACTTGCCCCTCCCGAGTCTCAGTATGGGGGCAAGACTACAAAAAAAATTTGTCTAGCCCCGCCTGGGTTAAATCATAGTTTATAAATGTAGTAAAAATGGGTGGGTGGTTTATAGTGTACCAAGACTTTTTCCAAAAAAAAGTCCCAAAATTAGTCAGTTTTAAACTTTACCGCCCAAAACCCTTTGAACAGATTAAACCCCTTGACACTGGATAGCCCCCAAAAAGATTGAGCCAAAGAAGGGCCCTTTTTGGATGTAAAAAATTTTAAAACACACTGAAAACCAGTTTGGTTCAATGAATTTCGGGAAAAAAACATATCTTGTAAACTAAGAGAAAAAAAAAAAAAGGAAAGGAAGAGGGAGAAAAAAGGGAAAAAAAAAAAAAAAAACCCTTAAATTAGTATTCATCCCCGCATGTATATTTTTTTATAATGTTTTGGCCCATTTTTAGGGGTTTAAACCCCGCCCCTCCCCTTCTTCTCTTCTACAGGGGGTTACCCCAAATTTTATTGAATTTTTTTTATACATAATAAAATTTAAAATTTTTTTTAAAAATATACTAAATAGGTGTTTTTAATATTTTTTAAATTTTTTTTAACCCGGTTTTTAATCCTTTTTTGTTTCAGGTATTTTTTTAAATTTATTTAAACTTCTTTTTTTTTTTCCCTATAGATTTTGCTTTAAAGTGTATATTTTTTTAATTCATCCATGTAACAGGAAACGAGTCCCAAATTTTACAGTGGTGTGTAAATTTCCACAAAATTTTCCCACAAACACTATACATGTGATTTTTTTGTTTACCAATTAAGGCTTTTTGGGAACCTCTTTTTCTATGTTAAACCCTTTTCAACCTCGTTTCTGAAAATTTACCTTTTTTAAAGCTCACGTTTGTCTAGTGGGATGGGCATGTTTTCTGATGAAGCAGGAGGACCTGTGAAACGTGTTATTGTTTTTAAATTTCAATAAAAGTTCTTTTTCTCAACTTATATTGGGTTATTTTAAATTTTTTAAAACCACACTTCATACAGCCGGTCCCCAAACCCAAACGTGTTTTTTCCTTGGATTCCCACAAACAATTATCCCTTTTCACTTCCCTTTGGGGTTTCCCCGTGGCATTTAAGGTTGGGGCGAGAAGGGGCTTTCTGTATTTTTCCCGTACCGAAAGATCAATCAGGGGTTTTTTCGAGCCCGTACCCCCATTTTTTCAGCCCGGGGGCCAGGTTTAGCACCTGCCCATGTGATTTTTTTTACCAAGGGACTATTCGTTCGTGAATCCCCCGGGGCGCTTCTTCTTTTTGCAGAGCATCCTATTCCTCTTAAGGGTGCCCCCTTTTCCCGCACCACGTGGAATTTCCCTTAAATAAAGGTTAAAAGGTTTTATCCAAGGAAGGCAAAAAACCCCCCGAGGTAGAAGCCAATTGTCCTCATTTTAGGGAAAAAAAAAATTTTTCCTGACTCCAAAACTGGCAATCAGAAATATTCCCCCGATCAATGACCCCTTTTCCCGAAACCCGGGGCACTTTTAACTTGGGTTAAAATTAAATTTCATCTAGAAATGTAAACCAGACCCTTCTCCAGAAACCAGGGCCTATAAAATTGTTTTTAATTTTCAAGCTCCAAAAATGCATTCCCCGAAACCCAAACTTGAACCCCTGCTAGTGAATTTTACCCTGACAATTTCCTCTGGCAGGAGTTCCCAGTCTCACCCCTCTAACAATAAAAAAAATCCCTTTTTTTATGTTTTTTGTAGAAACTTTCTTTCCCCAAGGGCTTTGAGGATGCCCCCTTTTTCTAGACAAAAAGTCCTTGGGGATAAAAAAATTTTTTTAGGGGAGACCTTAAAAAGGGCCCCTTAATATATTTAAAATATTTTTTTATGTCCCCCCCAAACCCGTCTTTTTTCTAAAATAAATAAAACCCCCCTCTTGCTAAACTTTCTTGGGGATTGTAGTCCCCCCCTGTCCTTTTATTATTTTTTTTTGCCCGCCCTTTTTACCTGTTCAAGTCTACAATGTCTTTTCCCGTGCACTGGGGCCCCCAAAAAAACACAATATTTCCCTTGGGGGTCTAAACCCAAAGACTTGTTTTAGTGGGAGAATAATGTTCCCATCATTTGCATATATGCCCCTTTTTAATTAAAAAACCCTTTTTTATTTTCCCCTTTGGGAGCTGCTGCCTGACCCCTGGCTGTACAGTTTTAAATTTACTGTCCACCAGGATTCCCAAGTCCTTTCCCCTGTCACTTTTAACCCCGTTTTTTTTCCATTTAAATGTAACATGTAAAGGGGTTTTTCCTCCCCTTTGTCATAACCTTAAAACATTTTTTTAAAAATATTTTTTTTTTTTCCTTATAGCTTTTGTGTGCCCCCTTCACTGCCCTCCTGTTTTTGTGCTGAAACCTTTCTTTTTTTTTTTTTATTGCCTCCCTTTTCTCTCTGTTTAACCACAATTTTGGAAAATTTTTTCCCGTTTCCCAAAATTTTTTTTTTACCATAAAGGTTTTGTACCTCCTTTACAGTGGGTTGGGCCTAAGATGTTTTTTTAAAAGGGCTCCCATTTATTTTTTGTTCTGCTATTTTTTTTAAAAACCTTGTCCCGTCAATATGGTTTTTTGGGCCCCTTAAGCAGGAAAAAAATTAGCCCTTTCCCCCAAAAACAGTGTTTTTTGTGGCTCCATGACAAAAAACTCTATTGGGAAAGGGTAAATGGGAAATTTATTTTTATTAGGTCACTATTTCCCCAGGTGCCCCTTTAACCTGAAAACCCTTTTTACTCGTCAGGGTTTTATTAGTCAATTTTAAATCTAGAAGGGCCTTTTTTCTAGTCGGTTCCCCGCACCAAAATTTTTTTTTTTTTAAAAAGGGAATTATCTTTGTTTTAGACAAAAACAAAGTTTCCTTTGTGAGAGCTAAAAGGTTTTTAATTCCCAATTTATGGGCGGGGGAGTTAAAGTCGCCCCTTTAAAAAAAATTCAATTTTGATTAGATGCTTATCTATTTGCCTAGGGCATAACTTCTATGGGTTCTAAGAAAACCCCCTTTTGAATTATATTATGTTTTTACCCCCATGTATATTTACCCTAAGATTTACCCGTTCATTTTCCTGTACCTATACCCTTCCCCCAGTGTTGGTTTAGACAGGATTTTTCAAAGAAAAACAGACACCTCCCCAATTCCGTTTTTTTAAAAAGGTCCCTTCTAAATAGACTGTAACCCCGCAAGTTAAATGCCCAGTCTTTGCTCCCCACCCACAGCACAGACGCTGGAAGCAACAAGTCCACTCCGGACGGAATTTCCCATGGGGACCCACGCAAAGTAAAGGAAATTCTTTAATGAACCCCCAGGTGAATGATAATTTATAATAAAATATATAGAAAGTGAAGGTGGAATCTGTTTAAACCAATGGGGCATTCAAATTTTTTTTGTAAGATTTTTAATAAAAAAAGTATATGTTTTATTTCGGAAGCATAACCCTTGTATAATACCCTTTTCCTAAAATTTTTGGGGGCATATTGAATAGCAGGTGGGGCCTGCCCGCGAAGGTATAACCTGTTTTGTTCATTAATTTAAAAGGTTTCATTGGGATGAAAGATTGGGTCTCGTCCAGACCCTGTTCCCCGTTTTCCCTACTATGTCTTTTTTTTTCTTCTTTCAAAATTTAATTTAAATTTTTTAAAGTTCCCTTTATGTTTTGGGGGTGAGGGCTCCTGGGATTGGTCAGATGCCAAATTTTTTAAAATTTTTTTAGTTTTTATTCCTTTCTCCCAAAATTTTTTTTTTTAAAATATTGCTACCCCCCCTCCCTCCACTCCACCCCTGATTAATTAACCCAATTCCCAGCTCTCTAAACTTTACCCATCTTTTCCGCTATATGTGTAGTTTCCCTCCCCCCAGTCCCTAGTTTTTAAAATTACCCCCAACTTCCTGCCTTTTTTCCCCCAATTTCAGCTGCACCCTCCCCATTTAGGTGCAGCCCGAACCAGCATAGAGTCCCGTAGCCAAGAAAAGAAGTCAGCCCAGTTTCTCCAAAAAACCCCAAAACCCCCTTTCCTACACCAAATTTTTTAAACCATTTTTCGGGCCCTCTAATCTCCCGCTGCCTCTTGGTGTGGCCCTTTGGAACAGGTAATATTTCTGAAAATATTACTCCGGAGGTCCTTGCCTTGAGCTTTTGGCCTAAGTCCCTGAAATCATTTTTAAGGACACTCCACCTACCTCTAACTTTGTCATTGGTACCAATGTGCACCATGACAGCTGGATTCTCACCAGCCCCTCCCAGCAATCTGTCAACCCGATCCGCGATATATCGAACCCGGGCCCCAGGTAATCAACATACTGTTCGACTATCCCGGTCTTTGTGGCAAGTTGCCCTGTCTGTCCCCCTAATAATGGAGTCCCCAACTACGAGGACCTGTCTATCCTGACCTGCACTCCTATTCCCCATCTTACTGGAGCAGACAGACAGTGTCTTGCTGCAGCAATGCTATTTCTGAGCCGACATCCCCCTCATCCGCCAATCTTGCAAATTTGTTGGGGTGTACCAGATCAGGACTAGCCTCCCTGACACTCTTCCCTCTACCCTTCTTTCTAACTGTTACCCAGCTAGCTACCTCATGTTCTTGCACCTCCATGCTACCATCCTCCTTGTAAAGGATTTTTCAAGTGTGGATCGCATCCTTGCCTCAGTTGTAATTATGTCTATTCTACTACTACTATTTGAATTGCAACAGTGATTGGGTATTAGGGTAGTATATCTTATATCTTGCACTCTCTGTGACCTCTGTTATGTGGGCTGTACTTCCAGAAAATTTAAAACTTGAATATTGGAATATCTAAATTACATTAAAAATCCTTTTCTGATTCAAAGATTTTATTGAAGAAAAAGTGAGATAAATAAGCAAGAAATATCAATGGAGCGAGGTACAAGTTCTACATCCAGCATATAACTGATGTATCAATAACAAGATACAAAAAGTACAAACATGAGTTATGTTATGACATAGTAGAACTTCAAATAGTCCCTAGAGCGGTGAGTACATGCTCTAGCTAGATAGAGAGACCTGGAAAAGTGGTATAATAAATGAGTTATACCATTTTCCAATAGTGATGATAGCTGTGGAGTATCTACGTTTTCATTCTTATGTAGTGAGCAAGAAATACAAAACACTTAAGAACATAAACAAATTGAGAAAGTTTTGTTCAGTCCCCAGATCCCTTCTATGTAATGACAGTCAGAAAGAACCTCTAGTGGGGGGAGATGTGTAGTGGTCACCTTAGCCACAGGAGCGATAAAGGCGCAATATTTCTAACTCTGGACGTTACTCTATAGAGCAACATAATTAAAACGTAAACTCTTTCCGAGCATTTGCAATGGAAAGGATACATGAGTCTTTAAGAGATAAAGAGGCTTACTGGGTGGTTACTCTAAATACCATCTAGCCTCATGGACTCAGTGTTAGAAATGAGGTTCTCATTATTAATTTTATTATCATTATCATTCTTATTTTTGTATTTTGTCTTTTCATTTTTGTACTTTAGCAATTATTACTCCTATGTGTTTATGATTTGGAATAATAATAATATATATATATATTCTATTCACATTTCGTATTGTGCATTAAGTCATTTTATTTGTATTGTTATTTTTGCTTTTAGTTTCTTCTTTGTGCATGTCTCTGTTTTTTGTCCTTGCCTGGAGCTGGTATTACCTGGAATATTGCAGGACTCGGAATCGCATGCTGTTTATTGGCATCTATGTTTGGTTTTCCCGATTCAGGCCAGCGGTGTCACTGTTTCAGCTTCACGGCAGGTCTTGGCCAGGTGTCTACATATGCGCCCTGCTGTGCTGCGAATCTCTATGCTTACTATGTCATCACTCTAGGTCTGGCTCTTTGGGATAACGTTTTCACTGGATTGTCATAGTGCGGCATGATGTCCGTACTCTTTTACTTTCCTTACGTGAGACAAATTTAGCAAGTAACACATTTATGCATATATAGCTTGTACATCCTGCAGAATAATACACTATGACTAAGAGCTGACAGGTCGAAACACGTCAGCGGTTTCTCCTGCTTTCCCATTATGTTAGGTTTTTAGCATTTTGCCTGCAAAAAAAGGATACCTTTGTTAGACTATTTTTTCCGAGGTTTGCTGGATTCTTCACCAAGAATTTCTCCTACATGTGCCTAATGGTTTTCCAGGGAGTTGAGTCAAAGGGGTTGCTGGTTTTCACCAGAGTCCACTGCAAGGTGGGATGGACTTCCGGCGGCAGGTGACCCCACCGGTCACTACCCTTGGTACGACTTGCTTGCGATGGCGGCTGAGGTGTACCGTGGTATAAAATCATGAGCCAGGCTCATAGCCGGGGACAAGCAGGAAGGTCAGGATAGGTGGCAAAGGTCCGTGGTCGAGGGACTGAGGCAAATGGGACTGGTGCACTGGAACGACAGGTACACATAGGCAGAAGGCAATATGGATCCAGTAGGGAGGACTGGGGAAGCCTGGGTAATATAGGACAAGTGGCCAGTAATTTAGGCGCTCTGACTCTTTAAATTTTATGGAGCCGGACGGCAGAGACCGCATAGGGAGTGAGTTGAGGTGAGTAACTGTGGCAGGGAGCAGAGCTGCGGGTGCGCCCGTTTCCCGACATGCGGGATGCGACACCACCGGCAGCAGAGACACCAAGGGCATAGGAGGTACGGGAGCGCCCATGACCCAGTGTGTGGGCCGCGAGAGCACCCCTAACAGTACCCTCCCACCCCTTTGGCCTCCTCCTCTTTTTTGCCTGTAAGAGTTTTTCCAGCAGACTCCAGTCCAAGATGTTCTCCTCCGGTTCCCAAGATCTTTTATCCGGCCTGAACCCCTTCAAGTTGCCTAGAAAATGTCATCTCCCCCTAATCATCTTCATGGCCAGGATCTCTTTTACTGTAAAGACATTGGTGAAATCAGCTTCAGGAAAAGGGGTGATGACTTTTTGAGAGAACCTGTCATGGAGTGTGCTGAGTGGTTAATTGCCGGGCGCTCGTCCTATATCTTGTGGACTCCTCCAACACTCTCTGTCAAAGTATTGGTGTTCTATAGTGCATTCAGAGAGTGTTGGAGGAGTTTTGTTTTCCGGTGTACCAGTCGTCCCTGCTATCGTTTTCTGACCACGTTGCCTGCTGCCTGCCCTGACCTTATCGCCTGTCTCCAACTAAGCTGTTGCCTTACAATTCTGTAACACTCTGCACCCCACCCGCCACCGCAAGCAAGTCATGTCAGGTGTAGCGACCTGGTAGTTTCCCGCCGCAGCAAGTCCATCCCGCTTTGCGACGGGCTCTGGTGAAAATCGAGGGCTACCTAGACATCACTTCCTGGTGTAGCTTATACCATTGCTTGCAGTGGTCCAGTGAATCCACTTACATTTGTGACAGTACCGATTAAGAACGACTGGTTTCAGGAGGGAGACGTGGAAGAGTTCAGGAGGCACATTGTGGGAGGAAGCAGGAGCTTATAGGCAACTGGATTGATCTGTTTCAGAACTATGAATGGCTCCAGGAATTGCAGTCCCAGTAACAAGCTGGACCAGTCGTCTTGACTCACAGAGACACAGTGGTGCAAGTAATTGCTCAAGACCTGGTTGACCCTCTCAACTTGCCCATTAGTCTGAGGATGGTAAGCAGAGGAAAAGTCCAATTTTATCTGTAGCTCAGAGCACAGGGCATGCCTGAATCTTGACTCAAATTGGATTCCCTGATCCGAGACAATATGCTGGGGGAGCACATGCAACTGAAAAATGATCTGTGACCACTCAAACTACAGTATTGCCAGAGGAGGGTGGAATATCTGTGATGAAGTCCATTGCAATGTGTGACCATGGAGTTTTGGGAATAGGCCCAACAGCTTGAGGCGAGGTTTTTTTGTTACGGGCACAAGTGGTAATACATTCCACAGACTCTTTGGGCGACATGTATGAAGATCGGCGCGTCGGAGCGCCCGTTTTCACACGCTCGAAAGTGAAAGCTGTGCCTCATTTATGTCGGCGCCCGAGGTGCGCTCATACATGCGGTGTAAAGTTCCCTGCGCCTTGCCAGTGTGTGAGGCGCAGTGCGGGACTTAGGCGCAGAAGGAATGCGCCTAACATGTATTACGATTCTAGACAGGCTGGAAATCAGCGAAAAATAATTAAACATGTTAGTGAATAGCAAAAAGAGTTGTCTTTCAAATGAATGAATGAATAAAGTGAAAAAATCAAAGTTGTATAAAAACGATTTAATGTATTGAAAAAGTTGATCATTTAAAATAAAAGGCAAAATATATAAGATCGCTAAAGAAATAAATCTCAACTCTCAGCTCCGTGTGGCATGGAGTATGATTCAAAAAATCGTTTTTATTAGGTGTAAAACATTATCTGAAAAAGAGCTGAAACCTTCTAAAAACATACATAAATAAAATCACTAACAACGTGTTTGTCGCCGTGACCGGCGCAACATCAGGAATTGCGATGTCAAAAAGTGATCCAGGAAACTATAGGCCGGTAAGTTTGACCTCTGTTGTAGGTAAAATGTTTGAAGGTTTTCTCAGAGATGCTATCCTGGAGTATCTCACTGAAAATAAATGTATAATGCTGTTCCAGCATGGGTTCATGAAGGATCGGTCCTGTCAGACTAATCTTATCAGCTTCTATGAGGAAGTCAGTGCTAGACTGGATCGGGGTGAGGCACTGGATGTCATATATCTAGATTGTTCTAAAGCATTTGATACGGTGCTACATAAAAAGTTGGTAAATAAAATGAGAATGCTTGGACTGGGGGAAAACGTGTGCAAGTGGGTAAGCAACTGGCTCACTGATAGAAAACAAAGGGTAGTAATTAACAGTACATACTCTGACTGGATTGCTGTTACTAGTGGGGTACCACAAGGGTCAGTATTGGGCCCTATCCTCTTCAACATTTTCATTAATGATCTTACACAGGGATTGCACAGTAGAATATCGATCTTTGCAGATGATACTAAGCTCTGTAAAGTAATCAACACAATAGAGGATAATGTGTTATTACAAAGGGATCTGGATAAGTTTGTGGCCTGGGCAGGGAAATGGCAGATGAGGTTTAACACAGATAAATGCAAGGTTATGCACATGGGAGGGAAAATCCATTACATGACTACATGATAAATGGAAAAAGGCTGGGTAAAAGTGACATGGAGAAGGACTTGTTAATCAGGGTGGACAGTAAACTTAATTGTAGCAGCCAGTGTCAGACAGCAGCTGCCAAGGCAAATAGGATCATGGGGTGCATTAAAAGGGGCATAGAGGCACATGATGAGAACATTATTCTCCCATTATACAAGTCACTGGTTAGACCACACATGGAATATTATGTAGTTTTGGGCACCAGTGCACAGGAAAGACATTATAGAGCTTGAACAGGTACAAAGGCAGGAAACAAAAATAATAAAAGGACTGGGTGGATTATAATACCAAGAAAGATTAGCAAGATTGGGGTTATTTAGTTTAGAGAAAAGACGGCTTCGGGGGGACATAATAAATATGTTTAAATACATCAAAGGTCAATATAGAGATCTCTCCCAAGATTTATTTATACCCAGGGCTGTATCTAGAACAAGGGGGCATCCTCTACGTCTTGAGGAACGAAAGTTTCTACATAAACATAGAAAGGGATAGAAAAGAGCAGTGAGACTGTGGAATTCTCTGCCAGAGGAAATTGTCATGCTGAATTCACTGACAGAGTTCAAAAAGGGTTTGGATGCATTTCTGGAGCATAATAATATAACTGGTCATAGTGTCTAGGATTCTGGAGGGGGGTCATTGATCCAGGGAATTTTCCGATTGCCAGATTGGAGTCGGGAAGGAATTTTTCGCTAAAATGAGGACAATTGGCTTCTACCTCATTGGGGTTTTTTGCCTTCTTCTGGATCAACACCTTAGCAACAGGCTGAACTGGATGGACGTCTCGTCTTTTTTCGGCCTTACAAACTATGAAACTATGATATTGGAAATTGGCGGGAAAGACAGTAATTCAAATTCTGTAAGCGTTTCTCATTGGTCGGCAGAAACCAGCCAATCAGAATAGGAGCGACAGTGAACCATTATAACCTATGTAGTAGTGTTGACCAACCAATTGAAAAGGTGGGACAGTTCAAAATACAGTAAAAAATACAGAAAAGAGCTGATTGGTTGAACTAGCGGGGGCTTGGCTATCCCGGCTAATCACAGCGCGAACTACTTTGTCCCATTGTAGTCTATGGACAGATCGGGGCAATGTAAAGTATATGTATAAAAATTTCTCATAGCAGGGATATGGATGAACTGATTGGTTGAGCCCAGGCGGCAGATATGAATCCACCAATCATATGTAGTGCGTCGATTTTGAGTGCAGCAGGAAGGGCGCGAGAGAAGTGCGCCCTAAAAGCTATTACTGTCTATGGGAAATATTCTAGTACTGTGATTGGTTGGGGGAAGAGGGGCTCGTCCTGCTTAACCAATCAGCGGGTTAGCTACTTATCTCATAGAGTTCTATGGGGAAAAGAAATGCAGAGAGAGCTCTGTTTGTGATTGGCTAAGTTAAAAGAGGCGCAATTATTTGGCCAATGGGAGAGTGAGCGACGCTCTTATGGGTTTTCTAATGCAATCTATAATCAAACTGTACATGGCAGAAATCAAATGATAAGACTCACGAAGTTGTACCAATGTGTATATAAAATGCACAATAATATGGGTGTAACGAAAAAAAATTAATTCAATAAATTCATTTTTATTTCTTTATTTTCGTTACACCCATATTATTGATCATTGGCTAACGAAAATAAAGAAATAAAAATGAATTCTTTGAATTCATATTTATTTGTTTATTTTTGTTTCCCCATAATTATTGTTCATTTTATATACACATTGGTACAACTTCGTGAGACTTATCATTTCATTTCTGCCATGTACAGTTTGATTATAGATTGCATTAGAAAACCCATAAGAGCGTCGCTTTTAAATCGCGCCTCTTTTAACTTAGCCAATCACAAACAGAGCTCTCTCTGCATTTCTTTTCCCCATAGAACTCTATGAGATAAGTAGCTCAGCCGCTGATTGGCTAAGCAGGATGAGCCCCTCTTCCCCCAACCAATCACAGTACTAGAATATTTCCCATAGACAGTAATAGCTTTTAGGGCGCACTTCTCTCGCGCCCTTCCTGCTACACTCAAAATTCGAAGCACTACATATGATTGGTGGATTCATATCTGCCGCCTGGTTCATCAGTTCATCTATATCCATTCTATGAAAAGTTATTATACATATACTTTAGATTGCCCCAATCTGTCCATAGACTACAATGGGACAAAGTAGCTCGCGCTCTGATTGGCCGGGATAGCCAAGCCCCCGCTAGTGCAACCAATCAGCTCTTTTCTACATTTTACTGTATTTTGAACTGTCCAGCCTTTTCATTTGATTGGTCAATACTACTCCATAGGTTATAATGGTTCACTGTCGCTCCTATTCTGATTGGCTGGTTTATGCCGACCAATGAGAAGCGCTTACAAAATTTGAATTACTGTATTTCCCGGCAATTTCTGATATCCCAATTCCTGATGATGCGCCGGTCACGGCGACAAACGCGTTGTTAGTGATTTGATTGATGTATGTTTTTAGAAGGTTTGAGCTCTTTTTCAGATAATGTTTTACACCTAATAAAAACGATTTTTTGAATCATACTCCATGTCTCACGGAGCTGAGAGCTGAGATGTATTTCTTTTGCGATCTTATATATTTTGCCTTTTATTTTAAATGATCAACTTTTTCAATAAATTTAATCGCTTTTATATTTATCTTTATTAATGAAATAATTTTATATCCAACTCATTTTTAGTATTGTACTGTTGTAACAGTCGACCTAGAGCACATTTCATTACGTTCTAGCTTCACTTCACCTTTTCCGGCTCAGGTAGACCACATTCAACGAGGTCTGCCTGTCGGAGTAGTGATGCGCCTCACTTTGCCGACCGGCATTCCTACATGCATCGGACTATTCGAATGTGGTGCGTCCCTCCCCAGAACACCCACACCGCACCCATTGCACGCCCCTTCATGTTAGGCACAGCCGAAAGTGGCGAAGGTTGCGCCTAACATCGCATCCCTGCGTCCGACAGGGCATTCGAGACGGTGAGGCGCAGTTTTTGCCAGAAAACATACGCAACTCCCGATCATACATCTACATTCTAGAATTTTTTTCATGTGGCGCACATAAGTCTGTCCCGGAGGAATCAGGTATTCGGAAGGTACGATATACCGTGGAGCTACCTCTTCCCCAATAACATCAGTAATAAGAGAAAGGGCATGATGCTTTTCTTGCAGGATGGAAATGAATCAAGAAATCAAACCAGGAGAAGAAGAGGGACCACATAGCTTGGTGTGGATTTAGACGTTGGTGCCATTTGGAGGTATGAGATTTTTGTAGCTGGTATATATATTGAACTGATGATGAGCACCCTCCAGGAGGTGGCACCACTCTTCCAAGGACAGTTTTATGTCCAATAGTTCATGATCCTAGATTTTCTCCATGGGAGAGAACATTTTATTAGCACGTAAGGGTTATGCCTTTAGGACCTTTCTGTGTGAGGACCAATACAGCTTCTAAGGAAAAAAGTTTCTCAGTATCAGGTTGAAACAGGATGGGTGCAGAGGCAAATGCAGATTTTAAATTGGGACACAGCTTCTTCTGCTGCCGGTGGGCACAGTTTTGGGTTGCCATTTTTCTTGGTGAGCACCACAAATGGTGCACCACTGTAGAGAAGTTTTTGATGAATTGGCGGTAGTAATTGGCAAAACGCAGGAAACGTTGTATGACCCAGAGACCGACGGGCCGAGGCCACTCCAACACAACCTAGTGGGGTTCATTTACAGACCCTTGTCCGATATTATGTACCCGAGGAAGGGAAGACTGGTCTGATGGAAGAGGCACTTCGCCAGCTTGGCGTAGAAATTATTATTTTGTAGACACCTCAGTACCGGGCGCACGTTAACCCGATGGGACTCTGGATCAGGCGAGAGATCCAGGAAGTCATCAAGGTAGATGACAACACAAGAATACAGAAGGTCTCTGAAAACATTATTTAGGAATCCTTGGAAAACCACAAGGGCATTGCACAGACTGAAAAGCATTACTAGGTACTCAAAATGCCCATCTCTGGTGTTAAAGGCCGTCTTCCACTCGTCACCCTCACGGATCCGAACAAGATTATAAGCCCCCTGCAAGGGCTTCCGGTTCCGGTGTGCCGCGGGAGGATGTAGGTCGCATCGGCTCCTCTGCACCCGCCACCAGACCCGCTCACTAGCTGCGAATAGCAGCGCAGACCGCCCGCCCGACACCGCGGGCACTCACCCGGCCGCAGTCCCCGCGGATGGACCAGTACGTCCTGCGCAGCACACAGAAGCCAGGAGCAGCACGAGACCCGCCGCACTCTGCATCCAAGATGACGCCGACTCCACAGCCTCAGCCCGCCAAGCCCCTACGGGATACCGCAGGTGAGCGGTCTGGCACAGGAGAACCCCTGGGGCAGCCAGAGACTCCCCTTAACTGGGATGGCCCCCAGATTGATCCCAAAATAGCCCCTTCTGAGGGCACAACCTTCCAGGGCATTGATTATAAGCAGCTGGCCACTGAGGTGGCTAGGCAGATTGCGCCTGACCTACAAGCTGCTCTGGAAGCCACGGTGCAGGCTTCGCTGGCTAAGCTTCAACAGGAAATACAGTCACATTCTACCAGGTTGGAGGAGCTGGAGTTAAGGGTTAATGACCTGGAGACAGATAGTAGCTCCTTGAATGCAAAGCTAAAATTGTGCGGCAAAGCTCAGATTGTACAGCAAGAACGCATAGAGGACTTAGAAAACCGCTCCAGAAGGAGCAATCTGAGGATGGTGGGGCTCCCCGAATCCTTTAAACAAAGGGACTTACTAGATCTATGCCAAGAAGATCTGCCCAGGGCGCTAGGCGTCCGCCATAGCTGTCGCATTGAAAGGGCGCACCGCATAGGCCCAGAAACGGATCCCTCACAGTCACAAAACCAGGGGGCTCGCCCCAAACAACGAAATTGTACGGTGATCATGAAATTTCTGGACTCTAACGACAAAACGGAGGTACTTAGGGTGTATCGCAAGATGGGAGCTCCGCTATTACTGAAAGGCCACAAGGTGCTCCTCTTTGAAGATTTCTCGGCGGAGGTTGCCCAGAAGCGCAGAGCTTTCAGCGGGATCTGTACAGCTCTTTTCCGCCAAAAAATACAGTTCCAGATTCTGTACCCGGCGACTCTGAAGGTGCTGGACCCCAACGGACCCCCGAGGTTCTTCAATGCCCCTGCCGAAGCGGAAGCTGCACTCAGTGGAATTTTGCAGGGGGAGACTTGGTCGAGAGCCTCCACTTCTTCCTTGGGATGGAGCTTGGGCGCGTCATTAGACATCCACAGGCAAAGACTCAGAGAAAACTCCTGGACTCAGTCATCGCCGCCGCATTCCCCCAAGGAACGTCGCCCTCCTAAGAGGAACCTTAACCTGGACTCCGATCAGGACTGATACGCGCGCCACCTCTCTTCTTCTTACCTGCAGCTGGTCCTCAGCCGTGAGTTTTTACTGGGTTTTCCTATGGGCCAGGTAGCCTGCTACAAACTCAGCTAGCCCTTTTACACTCCGCCCAGTCTGCTTCTGGTGATAGAGACTCTAATGTCGGGTGGGCTCAATCAATCAGCCCCTTCACATGGTGGGGGGGTGGATGGGGTTGCCTTATGTAGGACATACTCTCGCTGGTAGAAAAAAGGAAGTCACTTCAACGCAATGAAAGGGTTAGCGTTATGGTTATCTCCCTTTCCCTTTCGCGTAGGAATGTTAATGTTTGCAATGTTGTGCTGTTTCCGATTATATATGTATTTGCTTCTATTAAAAGATTGTGCCTTAACTGCATTAATGCCTCTTCCAAGCCCGTTCCCATGCCCTGAACTAGACCCGACCGGATTCTCCCCTCTTCCTAAATTCAGAAGCCCTCTCATTCAGAAGACCCACTTGTATGGCCCTTGGGTATGAGAATTATCTCTTGGAATACGAAGGGGCTCCGCTCCCCTAACAAGCGGATAAAAATCTTGCGTCACCTTAAAAAGCTCTGCCCCGATATCGCACTCCTCCAAGAGTCTCACTTGACTGCGGACGATATCAGGCGTCTGGAGAAATTATGGGTGGGATATGCCTATGGCTCTCCTTCAGTTTCAGGTAGAGCTGGGGTAGTTACACTTATACACAAGAACTTCCCTCACGAATTGATCTCCCACAAAATGATGAGGGATAGGGGAGGATCTCAACATTCTGACTATCAAATGGGGGGGAGGAGAACCTTAGACTCTTAAACGTTTTACCGGGCGCCTAACCGGCCAAAGTGGACCCCTTTTCCGGAAACTAGGAGGAGATGATCCTGGGGAGGACCTAACTCGATTTCATATTCTAGGGGCGCGAACATGAAATCTCAGTTGCTAGATCCATCGCGAGGATAGGAGGCAGGGTCATTCCGTATAACCGGCTCAGCCCCAGGCTGGGAAAGGGAGAGTACTACGGCATTCTGATAGAGGCTACAAGGCTTGCATGACTTTGGACGAGCGAGCAACCCTCGATGGCAGAGACTTTTCGTACTTATCCCCAGTCCAACCAGTTTGGGCACGTTCTGGATTATTTACTGTCTCTGAGGGTCTTTTGGGTTAGAGTTGAGCAAACAAAATCCAAAAGTATGGGTCATATCGGACCACTCGCGATCTCCTAGATATAGCCCGAAAAGTTCCCAAAGGGATCGGATTTTATCTGGAAATTTCCTCCTTATTTAGCTAAGACAGGACCAATTTGCTGACTTGGTTTGGGGTTGGTGGGGTGGAGTTCGCCTCCAACAATGAGCGCCATACCCCTAGAAGCCTCCCTATACTGGGCCACGCCCTAGGCAGTCCTTAGAGGCAGGATCATAGCTCGTACAGTCTGTGCTATAGGCGCAAGCTGGCGGCTCCTTTGTGGAATCATAGGATGGAGGGAGAGGGTGAGAGAGGCCTACAGACCTTTCTCTTTGACTCAACTTAACATCGGACAGGATCTTGTGGGAGGATGCAAACGGGGAGATTTGAGCCTGGGCAGTAGCCGCAGGGAGGAGGTTCATGGGTCCTATAATGCAATACTCCCTCTTTAGACATGGGATAAGGGGGGAGAATTCTCTCTAGACTCCTCCGGGGATCATTTAGCCTTCCCACATCCACCTCCATCCGATCCTCAGGGGGGATACTACTTCAAGATTCCCGCCCTGATAAACGCACGTTACGTTGCTTTTTCCGCACGATCTGTATGCGGCGGGGAATATGTACTTGATGAGGATAGCCTTGAATTATCTTACTAAAATCAAGCATGCCTCAGTTGTCAGTAATCTCAGAGGAGGAACTAAAATAGGGAGAATATCGGAGACAGAGGTCAAATCTGCAATCGCCACCTGATGACAGGGGAAACGCACCGGGGCTGCCGGCATGGGTTCTCAGGAGAACTCTACACATTCTATGGAACAAGTGTCTCCCAATCCTCACTACACTATTACAACGCCTATGGCGAGGGGCCATATACGCCTGAAATCCAACAACAGCATTTATCAATCCGAAAAAAAAAAAGGAAAGACCCCCCTCCTCCCCGCTCGTATAGGCCCATCTAATTATTGATCTAGATCAAAATTTTTGTCCAAGATTATGGCCCATTCGCTTTAGCAGAGGTCATGCCGTCACTGATTGGTCCTCCCAAAGAGGGTGTATTATTAAGGGCAGGGCGGGGGACGGCTGTGGGGAATATCAGAAAGGTCCTTTCCAGTGCTGGAAAGGGTTAGGCGTGTACCCATTCCCTGAGGGAACGTCCCGGTTCTAGTGGCCATCGATTGCAAGAAAAGGCCTTCGACACGTTCGTTGGGAGTGGGGCTTTGGCTGGTTCTGGAGCGGCCCGCGGGTGGGGATTTCAGGTAGCTTAAGGACCTTTCTATCGGCCTTATACACTCGACCCTGTCGCATACGAGTACACACCCGGTGTTTATTGGTCTGCACACCGATACGTCTCCAAAAGGGAACTAGGCGGGATGTACCTTGTCCCCCCTCCTCTTCGATCTTGCCTTGGAGACCTTGGCGAGACTATTAGAGGAGCTCGGAATATCTTTTTGAGGGGTATAAAGATAGGCGGCAAAAGTGGTGAAGACGGATCCTTTTCGCAATGACCTTGATTCTGTTCATTTGTCCCAGTCAGCAACTATTCTCAAGTATTTGACGATTTCACCACTTTTTGGCTCCACTCTCTGGTTATAGGGTTTAACCTTCTAAGAGTTGAAATGCTTGAAATCCGAGACTTTACAACTCTGAAAAAACGGCAAGTCCGGATTTCGGCGTAGACAATGAGCCAAGGCCACAAACCATGATTGACATACTTGGGAATCAAGATAGCCGCACCACCCGAACACCTTTATACCAAGCTTAATTTTTCCCCCTACCTTTGAGAAAATTAGCCAGGAATTGAATCGGTGGAAAAACTTGACCCTTTCCATTGCGGGTAGATGCCACGCATCAAAATGATATGTTTCCCAAGCTGCCTCTATCCTTTACAGAATATTCCCATTCTCCTAAAGAACACTACGACGTGAACAGAATCAACTCCGCATTTTCCCGGTTTATTGATGAGACAGGAAGCCCCGCATCGCGATACAAAAACTTAATGCTGTCCATCGAAGGGGGGACCTTAACCTCCCAGACCATAAGGGGTACAATTAGCCGTTTGGGCAGGATGTGGTTGACTTGGATGTGGGGGCTGAGACGCTTTTCAACTGGGACTGGAGAGGGAGTTGAATGCTACCCTGGATCCGCTGCTCTTTATCACACTACGGCCTTCCAGCTGCCTATCCAATGGTTCAAAAGTCATCCCTTTTTTCTCCGGGATACCATTCTTACCTGGAGGCATGATCCGCAAGAACTGGGGGTCTCTCTTTTACTATGTCCAAGCACACTGCCTCTGTGGGATAACCCTGATATTTCCTATGGAGCGGGACAAACTCCGAATGTTCGAAAGGCTGGAGGGTAAGCGGACTGGAGTCAGTCGCTCAGCATCTTGCCATATAGAAGGCAGGAGGTGGCATACCCTTCTGAGATGCTCGCAGTTCTCTCTCCCGGGATCTCACACCCCTGCCTGCATGTCAGATACACTCTTCTGCTCTAGCAGACTGAAGGAGGTTGCAAGGGAACGTTTCTCAAATACATTGGACGCTCATTATAGAGGCCAATAGAAGTTACCTCTTGCTATCTGGTCTTTATGGGGCGCTGAGGAGCTTATTCCTGACGAAAACTGATTCCACGCCTTTCACTCCTGGAAACGGCGTTTACAGGACGATTAATTTCAGACAAGATCCTGGTGGGAACTCAAGGCTGTCCGCAGAACATTATCTGTGAAAAGTGGAGGGAATCCTTTCTCAAGATTTCATAATGCACATGCTATGGCTTCCAATCTCCCCCCCCTCCCAAATAAAATTTCCATATAGAAAACTAACACTGCCCTTAAATGTGCGTCTTTCAGACAGATTTATGAGCACGGATTGAGGATGCGAGCCCGGTACAAGCTTTCTGGTGGATGAAATGATTGCCCTACTTTTAGTCAGCATTTCGACACACCTCTTGACAAACATCACGACATGTGATTTTCCATTGCCCAAGGCCCACCAAGAAGATGGAAGTGACTGTCGAGATTAGCCGCGGGTGGGATGGTACAGGCACCACACATCCCAGGAAGTAGTTCATATAGCCCTCGTGGTAGCATAGTGATGCCTGCGCTTTCAGGACCTGGCTTTAAACCATCTCTTTTCCATCTTTCCCAGTGGTGCAGAAAGCTGAAAGATTATCTCATCGCTGATAAAACTGGAGGCATAGCAAGGAAGAAGGTAGACTAGCGCCCCGAGTTTCTTAAACGGTGGCGAACTTTATTTGGAGTCTCACTTTTCATGACAGAGGAAGTCACGGCCTTGATGCAGACGTTTCTGTTCACAAACATGGTATTGTAAAGAGGGATATCGTCAGGCCCTTGGGTCGACTGCAGAGTCTGATGTCTGGATACACTTTAGACTTCTTGACACCATTCATCTGGGCGGCCCTTCTAGGCCGCACATTAACCTTCTGCCCCGTTCTCCCTCATAGCTCTGACAAGCCCAAAAAGCTATTGACAGAGGCATATCTCTCTCAACGGGGTTCAGGCACTAGATAGGAGGGCAGTCGGGGAAGAGCTCGGAGGCTCCCTGAAGTTAGGGTGAATTCAAGGGTAGATTTTAGGGGTGAAGAGGAAGAGGTACGTTAATTAATTAGTCATTCAATTATTTAACTATGTGTTAGATTTTCTTTGTCTGTTGTTATCACGAGGTTTCTTACCTATTTTGCACTACAGTCCGTGAGCTGATTTCAGGGTACGGAGATGATAAGGGCTCTGATCTGTGACTCTTCGGAACCGTACCCACCTGCAGGAATTACTTAGGCCACCTATCAAAGATCTAGCCATATGCAGTTGTAGTTCATCTATGCCTTTGTAAAGTACCACTGCCATGATATATGTTACTGACTCACTGCCATTGCCTATATCTGTATGGTTAACTGTGTGCTTTTGTTTGTCTATCTACAAAATTGTGTCAAAATCTTGAATAAAATATTTTCCAAAAAAAAAAAAAACTAAAAACGCTTTATGAATGTACCCTTAATGGCGTCCTGGGCCGATAGAGGTATAACCTCATTCTGGTACAGCTTTCATTTTTTTTTTTTTTTTTTGCCATTTTTCTCAAAGATTTCTCTAAAAGACTTGCAGAATGTTAGGAAAAAGTTATGTTACAAATGTAACAAAATAGAAAAGGGCACCAAAAATACTGTAAAAAATTGCTATAAAATACTTTAAAAATGCTAAAAGTCTATGACATTTTTCATGTACATAAAAGAGTTAAATGTGGACAAAAGAGTTTTTATTTAGCGTCAGTGTTCAGCTGCCCTATACTGTGGCTTTTCTGCATCCTGGTGTGAACTGGTGTTGACTGTGCTTGTGTTTTAGTCTATGTGCAAGCATAATACTAAAAAGTCTCTAATGGATAGTAGGTGTGCGAGTGTTCATCAGCATTGTGCCCCTGGGCAGTTTCTCCCATTTAACATTGGAGTTTTTATTGCCTCCTACTGTGAATCGATTTGGGGCTCCCTTTGTAGCAGTGAGTATGGCCTTTTTCTGTGATTAGCAGTGTTTGGGAGGTCAGACATGACATTTTAAATTGTGATTTCTCACGTCTAGAAGTGTCACCTGCTGCAGGGGTGTCACAAGGGGGCCTTATTTGTTTTGTGTCAATGAGATTAAGGATGACTGAGCAAGTAGGAGGCTTGGGATCCCTTACTGGAGTTAGTAAATTGCTGTATATATAGGCTTTCCTGTCAAGAGGGATCCCAGTGAGGTACACATGTTAGTGTTTAGGACTCACCTTGTACATGGGATCCTTGACGCTATTGGGAGGTGAGCTTAAACAATTTTGATAAAAATCTGGGTAACTATAGAATCCCAGGTTTTTCATATTTTACCTTAGCCGTAATTGCATTTTCGAAAATTCTATTTTATTGATGTCTTTACTTAGTTTTTAGTGTGCCAACTGATATGGGTATTAGGCGGTATTATAGCAATGTCATGTCCCCATCCTGTAAGAAGGAAAAAAGTAGATTAGAAGACTCTAGGTAAAAGATAAAACTGGAGCAAGGTATAAAACTCTCTAAACTTGTTGGAGTTTTGCTCTAACTTGATTGTAGAGTTCACCTGGTCGTTCCTGGCTGTAAGGTTTCTTCTTCCTTCGGCATGTTCCTCAGTCTCAGTCGCAGGACACATAATGCAAGTAAGTAGAGAAACTTTTCCAGCCAATGGAGTATAAAAGTTCAAAGTTCTTTATTTCGTAATAATGCATATAGTGCAGAGGGTAAAAAGTGTAGCAAAAGAATCCAATCGCGTTTCGGGCTTCAACTTCTGCAATTGTTCACGATTCCGTGAACAAGGGCCAAAAGTTGACGCCCGAAACGCGTTGGTTTCTTTGCTACTTACTTTTTACACTCTGCACTATTGCATTTATTATGAAATAAAGATTTGAAACTTTTATACTCATTGGCTGGATAAGTTCCTACCTTACTTGAATAATGGAGATGGAGCTTGGGAATCATGGAGGAGACGAGGATAATAAACTTAATTGGTGAGCAGCAGTGTCAGGCAGCAGCTGCCAAGGACAATTAGGATCAGGGATGCATTAATAAGCGGCTTAGATGCACATGATGAGAAACATTATTCTCACATTACTACATAGTCACTGGTTAGACCACACATGAATTATTGTGGACAGTTTGGGCACTAGTGCAACAGGAAAGACAATGTAAGAGCTAGAACAGTACAGACAGTATCGGGCAACAAAATAATAAAAGGACCTGGGTGGGGACTGCAATAATACCCAGAAAGATTTAGTAAGGTTCAGGGTTATTAGTATAGAGAACAGACGGCTTCGGGGGGACATAATAATATCATCAATCTGGGTCATTACACGAGATACTCTCCCAAGATAAGATTTATTTATACCAGGGCATGTATCTTTGAACAAGGGGCATCAATCTACATATAGTAGGAAAGAACCTTTCTACATAAAACAAAGAAAGGGTATTCTTTACTGTCAGAGCATTGAGAAGTGGAACTCTCTGCAGAGGAAATTGTCAATTGGTGGAATTCACTAACGAGTTCAAAAAAACGGTTTTGGTTGCATTCGGGAGCGTGAAAATAAAACACATTATAGTGACCGGGATATTTGAGAAGGGTCTGGACTACATTTTGAGATGTATTAAATAACAAGTTATAGTGACCAGGATTCTGGAGAAAGGGGGTAATAGGATACATTTATAGATGTAATAATAGAACAAGGTATATTGACCGGGATTCTGGAGAAGGGTCTGGCTACATTTTGAGGATGTAATAATATTAACAAGTTATAGTGACACGGGATTCTGGAGAAGGTCTGGATACTTTTTCAGATGTATATAGAACAAGTTTAAGTGACCAGGATCTGGAGAGGGTATGGTTACATTTTGAGATGTAATAATTAAAAAAGTTTATGGTACCAGGATTCTGGCAGAGGGGTATGGACTACATTTCTAGAATGTATAATAGAACAAGTTATAGTGACCAGGATTCTGGAGACGGGTACTGGGAAACATTTCGAGATGTAATAATTACTAACAGGGCTTATAGTGACCAGGATTCTGGAGACGGGTCTGGGATACATTTCGAGCTAGTAATAATATAACAGGTTAATAGTGACCAGGATTTGGAGAAGGGTCTGGATACATTCTAGATGTAATAATTGAACAAGTTATAGTGACATGGTTTCTGGAGAAGGGTCTGGATACATTTCTAGATGTAATAATAGAACAAGTTATAGTGACCGAGGAAACTTCTGGGTGAAGGGGTTGGATACATTTCTAGATGTAACTAATATACACAAGTTATAGTGACCAGGAATTCTGGAGAAGTCTGGGTACATTTCAGATGTTATAATATAACATGTTATCATTGACCAGGGATTCTGGAGAGGGGTATGGATACATTTAGAGATGTTATAATATAACAAGTTGTAGTGCCGGGGGATTCTGGAGAGGGTTGAGACCATTTTCTAGATGTAATAATTAACAAGTTATAGTGACCGGATTCTGGAGAAGGGTTGGATACATTTCTAGATGTAATAATATATAGTGACCAGATTCTGGAGTAGGGTTCTGGAATACATTTCTAGATGTAATAATATAACAAGTTATAGTGAACAGGATTTGGAGATGGGTCTGGATACAATTTCTAGATGTATAATATAGAACATTGTTTTTAGTGACCAGGTTTCTGGAGAAGGGTCTGGATCATTTCGTGATGTAATAATATAACAGGTTAATATTGACCCAGGATTCTGGAGAAGGGTTGGATACTATCTTCGAGTTGTAATAATATAACAGGTTATAGTGACCAGGATTCTGAGAGAAGGGTCTGGATACATTTCTAGCATGTAATATAGAACACGTTATAGTGACCGGGATTCTGGAGAAGGGGTCTGGATACATTTCTAGATGTAATAATAGAACAAGTTATAGTGAACGCGGGATTCTGAGAGAGGGTCTTGGATACATTTCATAGATGTAAGATAATATCACCAAGTTTAGTGACAGGATTCTGGAGCAAGGTCAGGGTACATTTCTAGATGTTTTTAATATAAAAAGTTATTTGTTGACTCCAGGATTTCTTCCGAGAGGGGTCTGGGATACATTTCTAGATGTAATAATATAATCAAGTTGTAGTGACCGGGATTCTGGAGAAGGGGTTGGGAGGGACATTCTAGATGTAATAATATAACAAGTTATTGTGACCCGGTGGATTCTGGAAGATGGGGATGGATACATTTCTTGATTGTAATTATATTACCAAGTTAAAGTGACCAGGATTCTGGAGAAGGGTCGCTGATCCAGGAATTTATTCTAATTGCCAGATTGTAGTCGGGAAGACATTTTTCCCTAAAATGAGGACAATTGGCTTCTACCTCATGGGGGTTTTGCCTTTCTCTGGATCCACACCATAGCACAATAGGCTGAACTGGATGGATTTAAAAAAATCTCTCTTTTATTACACCCTACCTAAGACATGGTGTAATAGGAGTAGCAAGATACCACCTACTATATACAGGTAAGTACATCTATATACAGATAAGTGCAGGTATATACAGACAGTGCATCTATATACAGAAAGTACAGCTATATACCGATAAGTGCATCAATATACAGACAGTGCATCTATATACAGATAAGTACATGTATATACAAGCAGTACATCTATATACAGACAGCTCATCTATAGACAGACAGTGCATCTATATACAGACACTGCATTTATAGACAGACAGTGCATCTATATACAGACAGTGCATTTATACAAAGCTAAGTGCATCTATATACAGAGAAGCACATGTATATACAAGCAGTACATCTATATACAGACAGCTCATCTATAGACAGACTGTACATCTAAATACAGATACATACATCTATAGATAGACAGCACAGCTAAATACAGATATTTACATCTATATACAGACAGAGCATCTATATACAGATAAGTACATTTATATACAGACAGTGCATCTATGCACAGACAAGTCCATCTACTGTATATGTTGACAGAATATCTATATACAGACAGGTACATTTATATACAGGTAAGTGCATCTATATACGGACAGAACATCTATATACAGATAAACACATCTATATACAGATAACGCCATGTATATACAGATAAGTACATCTATATACATACAGAGCATTTATATACAGACAGTACATCTATACACATACAGACAGTGCATCTAGATACAGAGAAGTATATCTAGGTACAGACAGTACATATATACACAGACAAGTACATCTATATACAGACAGAACATCTATATACAGACAAGTACATCTATATACAGACAGTACATGTATATACAGACAAGAACAAAGTACATCTATATATGGATAACTGTCTGTGAGGGTCCAGGTGCATGGAAGGTTAGGAATGTCGACTGAAAGCGGGAGAGGTTGGTATTCTTACGCTATGTTCACACGGCCTAATTGCGGGGCGTAATTACGTCCCGCAGTTAAGCCGTGTGAACGGGGGCGGGGCAGGAGCGTGGGAAGGAGCGGGGGGCCTGCACCTCGCCGGCCCATAGACTTGCATTACCGGCGGCGCGTATACGCCGCTGGTAATTCACATGTCACTTATCTTCCCCCCTCGGCGTATTCGCCGAGCAGGGAGAGGAGACGTAATCCATAGTTCTCTATGAGCATTGTGGATTACCATAATGACTGGGACGTATTTCAGCCGTAATTCGCGCACTCCGGCGCGTAATTACGGACTGAAATACGTCCAGTTTTAAGCCGTGTGAACATAGCCTTAGAGCGTGCTTAAAACTATGAGTTATCTCCAATACGAGCCGCCATCAACCGACTACAACCTACCACTTGTGAAGCAGGCTCAGTGAGTGAACCTGTGCCATAGGCTGGGTTACACATTGCATTTTTCAGTTTTATCAGAAAGGCAGGCAACAAAAAAAGCATGTGTTTTCTTTTTAATTAACCCAAATTTCATGTATGTCCCAAATTACAGTTAATTACAAAACGAATAAAAAAAAAAAAAAAACTAACTATATATATGAAATAACTAGATGTGTGAACCGGGCCTGAATGACCCGGCTGTTTTTTTTAGGAGAAGTTGCAACCAGCTGTACTTTTCATGTGTCCTAATGATTGAACATTAAGGCCGTGTTCACACGGCTTATTCCCGACGGATTTGTGAGCGCAATCCGGCTCACAAATCCGCCGTGAATAAGGGGCGGGATGGGGACGGGGCCAGAGCGCGGCGGGGGCGCCACTCCCCGGCCCCATAGACTTGCATTATCCACGGCGCGTATTGCGCCTGGATAATGTGCATGTCACTTTCTCCCCGCCCGGCGGATTCGCCAAGTGGGGAGGAGCGACGGAATCCACTGTTCTCTATGAGAACTGTGGATTACCGTAATGACTCCGACGGATTGGCGCTGTACTGAAGCGCAAATCCGGCGCAGAGTACGGCGCCAATCCACGGCCAAATAAGCCATGTGAACGAGGCCAAATAGGATGCATGGACAGCTCAAGCCCACCAGAGCAGGTGCCAATGCTTCTGTTCTGTGGTCAAAACAAAGGGCTCCTCAGTGAGGTCTTTTCTTTGATTTCAATATATCATAACTGAGCACATAGACACTGGATGACTGTAACGGGTTGGGGGATCCTCTGGACCACCGCAAGCGATGATAGTTAAGCCACGTCAGGGAGCGGAGTCTAAGTAGCCCCCGGTATTCACCAGAGCCCGCCGCAAAGCATGATGGACTTGCTGCGGCGTGAGGCTACCAGGTCGCTACCCCTGACGTGACTTGCCTGCGATGGCGGCCGGGGTAATGCATGGCACAGAAACGTAATCCGGAGACATAGTCGGGGACAGGCAGGAGGTCAGGGCAGGCGGCAGAGGTTCGTGGTCAGAGACGGGCAGACGATCAGGGCAGGCGGCAAACAGGCAAGGTCAGGAAACGTAGCAGGACGGACTGGTACACAGGTGATCAATACGGAACTCCAACACTCTCTAAAGACACTGAACGCACACCAACAATCTGGCAGAGAGTGCAGGGGGCGTGTATATATAGGACCAGCGGCCGCTAATTAACAAATTACCGGCGTGCTGGCCCTTTAAATCCAGACCAGCCGTCGCCCGCGCGCCCTAAGCAGCGGGTACGCACACGGCAGCCGGGACAGGCAGGAGCAGGGAGCACAGGAGCGTGGACGGGTAAGTAAACTGGTGCCGGAATCTGGGCAGCAGGGGGACCATCACTATTGACATTCCATAAGATCTCTGATCATCTAAGGATTGTTATGACAGATACACATGCAAATTAAGCGATTCAATCAAAGACATCTCATTTCTGGTGTTTTCCAGTAAATACAGGGTCATCACTTGGACTTTTATAGCTCCTGGCCCATGGCTTCATTTCTACAATTGTTGGTCACTTATAATGTACACCAAGCACTTACAACTGACCTCCGTGCAGTGTCGGACTGGGGGGCCTAGGGCCCAATGGGGGAATTTCATTCTTGGGGAAGTTGATTCTTGGGGCCCACCAGTGGAGTTGACTCTTGGAGTCTACCAGTGGAGCTGATTCTTGGGGCCCACCAGTGGAATTGATTCTTGGGGCCCACCAGTGGAGCTGATTCTTGGGATCACCTGTGGAGTTGATTCTTGGGACCCACCAGTGGAATTGATTCTTGGGGCCCACCAGTGGCATTGATTCTTGGGGCCCACCAGTGGAGAGGATTCTTTGGAATCACCAGTGGAGTTGATTTTTGGGGCCCACCAGTGGAGTTGATTCTTGTGACCCACCAGTAGAGTTGATTCTTGGGGCCCACCAGTGCAGCTAATTCTTGGGGTCACCTGTGGAGTTGATTCTTGGGGCCCACCAGTGGAGTTGATTCTTAGGTTCCACTAGTGAAGCTGATTCTTGGGGCCCAAAAGTGGAGTTGATACTTGGGGGGCAAAAGTGGAGTTGATACTTGGGGCCCAAAAGTGGAGTTGATTCTTGGGGCCCAAAAGTGGAGTTGATTCTTGGGGCCCAAAAGTGGAGTTGATTCTTGGGGCCCAAAAGTGGCGTTGATTCTTGGGGCCCAAAAGTGGCGTTGATTCTTGGGGCCCAAAAGTGGAGTTGATTCTTGGGGCCCAAAAGTTGAGTTGATTCTTGGGGCCCAAAAGTGGAGTTGATTCTTGGGGTCTACCAGTGGAGCTGATTCTCGGGCCCACATGTGGATTTGATTCTTGGGGCCACCAGTGGAGATGATTCTGGTGCCACCCCGTCGAGTTGATTCTTGGGGCCCACGAGTGGAGTTGATTCTTAGGGCTCACCAGTGGAGTTGATGCTTGGGCTTGGGGCCCACCAGTAGAGTTGATTCTTGAGGCCCACCAGTGGAGTTGATTCTGAGATCCATTCTCCAGCTACTGTACCGGCCTCTCATACTTTGCCTCTTGCTCTTTGCCCCTTTCTCTCTGGCTTTCTGCCTCTCCCACGGATCTATATACAGTTCAGTAGAAACTCAATGCCTTCCATGCTCAGTGACACACAAGGGGTTTACATCGGTTTCCCTGTGGGCCAGTCCAAGTTTACATACACACATAGATTAATTCCAAACAATGACCTTTTAAATACTGACAGGAACAGGAACACGTAGCTTGCCGAATACAGAGCTGTGTATACGTGGACTGGTCAAATTGCCCATTTGAATGTGCTGATCAATTATTGTTTGTTTGGATTGTTTGCATGAGGGAGCAGCTGCCTCCATCTTGGTTGTGCACTCCACCCATCCAAAAAGACTGTTTTTAATCAGAACAGAGGGCTTGAAAGCGATCTAACGATGTGAGAATGCTATAGTATAGGTTTTTTCACTTTTGTTTTTAACTCCCCACCTCCCTGGAGCCATAATTTTTTTTTAATTTTTCCACCTACATAGACATATGAGATCTTTTATTTGGTGGGACAAGATTGACTTTCTAATGGTATTATTCATAGTACTATAGAATATACTGGGAAACGGCCAAAAAATTTGAAGTGAGGCAAAATTGAAAAAACTTACTTGTGCCATGTTTGCGGGTGTTTTGCTTTTACGCCGTTAACTCTCTGGTATAAATCATGTGTTATCTGTATTCTACAAGTTGATACAAATCCGCCAATACCAAACATGTATGGTTTACGTTATTTTTGATACCATAAAAATATTACAACATTTTCTTTTTTTGACATTTCTGCCACCAATAACTTTTTTGTACTAACCTCTACGGGCTTGAGTGAGAGAACATTTTTTGCCGGCTGATGTGCACTTTTTATTGGTACCAGTTTGGAATACATACAATTTTTTAATTAAATTTAATCCAAATTATAGGGCCCATGAATTGATCAAAAAAACGCAATTTTGGCGTTTGGATTTTTTTTTCTTCTATGGTGTTCAGCGCAGCGTTATATTTTAATTGATCAGACTTTTTGGATGTGGCGATGCCAAATGTGTATTATTATTTTAATTTTTTTATTTGTAAAATGGCACAAGGGAAAATGAACTTTTAATATTTTGGGGTTTTTTTATTTAAAACATTTCTTTTCTTTTTACTTTAACTTTGAGTCTCCCTAGGGTACTTCACCACTAGTGGGCACAATCTCATACAGCCTAATGCATTAGGGTATACAAAAATGGCGGTTTTACTACTTCCCGCCTGGGACAGGAATTAGTAAAGCAGAAAAAATGGCAGCGATGGAAGCCTTCTAGCTGCCATGTTAACAGATCAGCAGGACGCGATTTCACCGCGGGTGCCCCGATTGAAGTGAGGAACGTGGCACCTTTCTCTAAGGCTATGTTCACACGGCTTAACTGCAGGGCGTAATGACGCCCCGCAGTTACGCCGTGTGGCGGGGCGGCACCTTACCGGCCCATAGAGAATCACTGCTAGCGGCGCGTATACGCTGCTAGATAGTGACATGTGAATTATCTCCCCCCTCAGATTAAAAGTCTGATGCTCTACCGACTGAGCTATCCGGGCTCTATGTAGCAGTAGTGAAAGGATCTCTTTCTGGAGTAATCCACTATCTTCCATATTGTGTTTCTGTATAGTGTTGTCCTAGATTGTAGTTTCTGCTTGGTAACCCCAATGCAGATTCCCTCAGGGCACCTTAAAGGGTGATCATGAGAGGAAACTTCTAAAAGGAGATTACTTAGGTTTAGAGCCTCTATCAGAAGAAAAGTAGAACTAGGAATATTTTCTTAAATCTATATTGTCCTTTTGAAATACAGGTTGGAGATAAGCAGCGACTCCTCAAGATATTGAAGTGAGATGATAGGTGACCACTAGGGGCACCCTGTTGCTGGCTTCCTTCTGTTTGGAATCCAGGAGGCTGCTTCTTGGAATCCTTGTGGTTCTGTGGTTCTAAGGTGGATGAGATCCTTGTTGCAAAAATGTATTCCTCAGCAATAGCAAATATAATTTTTCTTTCTTTTAAAAGCAAACGCCCGAACAGGGACTTGAACCCTGGACCCTCAGATTAAAAGTCTGATGCTCTACCGACTGAGCTATCCGGGCTCCATGGTGTGTTCTTGTAATGATATATTTCTGGAGGAAACCATTGTCCTTCTGTTTACTCTTTGTGTATGTGACATTAAACCCTTCCTGCCACATCAGGGTTTTTTTGGGAGGGTTGTTTTTATTTTTGTTTATGACTCTTTCATTTTTTCCTCCCCACCTTCCAAGAGTCATAACTTTTTTTTATTTCTCTGTCTACATAGTTGTATTAGAGCTTGTTTTTTGCAGGCTAATATGTACTTTTTTAATGGTTTAATTTATCATACCATATAATTTGCTAGGAAACCAAAAAAAATATTGCTTTTGGAGGAAAACATGAAAAAAAATGGAAATGTGCCATTTTTGTCGGGTTTGGTTTTTATGGAGTCCATCTTGCTGTAAAAGTGACAGGTTATCTGTATTCTGCAGGTCGGTATGATTCTGGTAATACCAAATTTATAGAGTTTGTATTATGTTTTAACACTTAAAAAAAAAGTAAAAAAAACTTGCAGTGCAATTTTTTGCGCCCAATAACCATTTTTACTTTTCCTTCTATGAACTAGAGCGAGGACTCATTTTGTGCAGGTTTTTATTGATCGCACTTTGGGATGCATTCAACTTGTTGATCCCTTTTTTAGTCCAATATTAAGGGGATGTAAAGTAACAAAAGAAAAACTATATTGGCATTGTGTATTTTTTTTCTGTTCAGCCTATGGGACAAATGTTATATTTTAATACATAAGACTTTTATGGACACGGCGATACCAGTTAACTTTATTTTTAACTTTTTTTATTTAATTTGTTAAATGGCAAAAGAGAGTGTTTTGAACTTCTAATATTTGTTTTATTTTTCTTTTGTTTTACTTTTTTTTTTTTTGGGGTTCTACTTTTAGCAGTCCTAGGGTACTTGACCACTAGGTGGCGCTTGTACATTGTTCTGTAACATTAACCCCTTAACCCCTCCAAAGAAAAAAAATTATTATTTGTTTTTCTCCTATCCGCCTTTCAGGAGCCATAACTTTTTTGTTTTTCCATCTACAAAGACATATAAGGGCTTTTATTTTGTGGGACAAAGTATACTTTCTAATGGTTTTATTCATATTACCTTAGAATATACTGGAGAACCACAAAAATATTCTAAGTGGGAGAAAATGTGAAAAAAAACGTACTTGCGCCATGTTTGCGGAAGTGTAGCTTTAATGGCGTTCAATCTTCAGTAAAAATTATACATCCACCAATACCAAACATGTATGGTTTCCTTTATGTTTTGGTACTGTAAAAAAATTCCAAACATTTTTTATTTTTGATATTTGTGCCACAGCACCATTTTCTGCGACCAATAACTTTTTTGTACTAACACCTACGGAATTGAGTGAAGGGCATTTTTTGGGGCTGAAGTGCACTTTTTATTGCCACCATTTTGGAATACAAGCGACTTTTTTGATTAAATTTATTCAAATTTTTAATGGACATGAGATGACTAAAAAAACACAATTTTGACATTTGGAATTTTTTTTTCTTCTACAGGATCGTGCTACAAAGCCCCTTTCCGGCATTAGGACGTGCTCATACGTTATATGTCAGTAAGGGGTTAAATGTGAGATCATGTGTCCTGGGCCCAGCTTATTGTGTCTCTGTATAGAGTTATCCTGGGAATATTTTCTTAAATCTATATTGTCTTTTTGAAATACAGGTTGGAGATCAGCAGCAACTTTCCCCAAGATACTGAAGTGAGTTGATAAGTGACCACTAGGGGCACCCTGTTGCTCTCTTAATTCTGTTTGGAATCCAGGAGGCTGCACGTTGGAATCCTCGTGGTTCTGTGGATCTAATGTGGATAAGATACCTGTTGCAAGAATGTATTCCTCAGTGATAGCAAATATAATTTTTCTTATAAATAAAAGCATGTGCCCGAACAGGGATTTGAACCCTGGACCCTCAGATTAAAAGTCTGATGCTCTACCGACTGAGCTATCCGGGCTCTATGGTGTGTCCTGGTAATGATTTGTTTCTGGAGTAAACCATTGTGCTTCTGTTTACTCTTTGTGTATGTGACATTAACCCCTTCCTGCTACATCAGAATATTTGGAGGGTTGTTTTTATTAATGTTTATGACGCCTTAATTTTTTCCTTGCCACATCGCCATAACTTTTTTTTATTTCTCTGTCTACATAGTTGTATGAGGGCTTGTTTTTTGCAGGCCAATATGTACTTTTTTAATGGTTTTATTTATCATACCATATAATGTGCTGGGAAACCCCAAAAAATTTCTTTTTGGACGAAAATACGGAAAAAAAATGGAAATGCGCCATTTTTGTCGGGTTTGGTTTTTATGGAGTCCATCTTGCTGTATAAGTGACAGGTTATCTGTATTCTGCCGGTTGGTATGAATCTGGTAATGCCAAATTTATAGAGTTTTTATTATGTTTTAATACTTTTAAAAAAAGTAAATAAAACTTGCAGCGCCATTTTCTGCACCCAATAACTTTATTTACTTTTTAATCTATGGACTTGAGTGAGAACTCATTTTTTGCGGGCTAAGGTGTAGTTTTTATTGATACCATTTCTTTTTGATCCCTTTTTTAATTCAATATTTAGGGAATGTGATATAACAAAATAAAAACCATTTTGACAATTGCGTATTTTTTTTTCTGTTTAACATATGAGACAAACATTATAATTTGATACATAAGTCTTTTATATACACAGCGATACCTACTAACTTTATTTTTAACTGTTTTCTTAATTTTGTAAAATGGCAAAAGAGGGTTTTTCAGCTTCTAATATTTGTTTTATTTTTCTTTAGTTTTACTTAGTTGTACTCTCAGCATTCCTAGGGTACTTGACCACTAGGTGGCACCGCTTGTACATTGTCCTGTAATATTTACCCCTTAACCCCTCCAAAGAAAAAAAATATGACTCTTTGTTTTTCTCTTCCCCGCCTTGCAGGAGCCATAAATTTTTTTATTTTTTCATCTACATAAACATATGAGGGCTTTTATTTTGCGGGACAATATGTACTTTCTAATGGTGATATTCATATTACCATACAATATACTCGGAATTCACAAAAAATTCTAAGTGGGACAAAATTTTTTTTAAAAATACATACTTGTGCCTCGTTTGTGGAACTTTTGTTTTTACAGCGTCTAATCTTCAGTAAAAATTATGTATTATCTGTATTCTACAGATTGATACAAATTTGGCAATATCAGACATGTTCGGTTTCCTTTATGTTTTGGTACCGTTAAAAAAATTCCAAACAATTTCTATTTTGGAAATTTGCACCTCGGTGCCATTTTCAGCGACCAATAACTTTTTTGTACTAACACCTATAGCTCAATATAGTCTGAAACCTCCTATTATATGATAGACAGCTCCATATAGTCTGATACCTCCTATTATATGATAGACAGCTCCATATAGTCTGATACCTCCCATTTTATGACACCAGGGCTGTGGAGTCGGCAAGCCGAAGTCCCGACTCCGACTCCTCAATTTCTCAAACCTCCGACTCCGACTTGACGATTCCGACTCCTGAATCTGACTCCGACTCCTGACTCCCTCATACACGGCGCATGTTTAAGTGATAACTTTACTGTAGTAAAATGGTAACATTAGGCTTTTTATCACCTTATGATACAATAATCAAGCTATTTAGGTAGAACAGACACTAAGAAGCAAAAAGGTAACAATGTTTTGAACTTTTGAACTCTTGTGGGGAGAGTTGAAGAAAAAGCTGTATTTGTATCCAAGTCCAGTCTGCACCAACATTGGGAATGTGTAGAAGAGACCTGGGATCAGATTTTGGTCAAGATCTGCTTGAATCTGATTCAGAGCCCAGAAGGATTCAGGCAGTATCGAAAACCAAAGGTGAATTTCCCAAATACTAACAAAATAATAAAAATTAACACTTTGATTTTTAGGCGCAAAACTTTAACTAAGCAGATGCTAAATACTTGCAAGTCTAATTTATGTATAAGATAGGTAAGATCATTGTGTATAAAATTACAGTAGCCTCATGTACAAAGCTGTAGTGGAGGGTGAGATTTGGAGCCTGAAAGTCACAAGTTCAAAACATTGTTACCCTTTTGCTTGTCAGTGTAAAATGTATTTATTGGATATGACTTTAGGACACAAAATAAAGTGTAAATCGGCATAACACTGCAGGAACATTGGGGGAGTCTCGGGATTTGTTCTGAGATCGAGTATTGCCTCCATCTGATCCTGCATACATGATCTCACATCTGATCTCATTATTTCCAGGATAGAGAACAGCCTCTCTACATTAACTTGGGTTGAGGCCAACATCTCTAACAATGTCAGGATATAAAGGAATTGCCTCAGCCACAGTCAGTTTTGATGAATGGTTGAACTCTTCTACTTCTTTGAAAACAGGTGAAAAATTTTGCAAAATCTGTTTGCCATGGGAGCAGAATCTTTTCTATGTAGAGGTATACTCCTAAATGAACCTAGGACACTTTTTATCCAAAAACGGTTTCTCATTTAATTAGTAGCAAACTTTTAAAACAACATGTAATGCAAAGTAGCACAACATAAGTTACTTATCGATAGAAATATTTAAATAACACTTGCGGTTTTTGTTTTCTCCAGTCTAGGAGTAATACAATAAGTGTTCAGGTTTCAGCATAAAGTGCTTTTTCTTGCAGATAGCTCTGCTATGTCCGGCAATCTGCACAGGTTATCCGGCGAAGTTAATCACGCTGCAAAGGGTAACGCTGTGATGTATATAGCAAGGTAACAAAAAAGATATGTAAGACAACACTTGCGGTTATTTAGATCCTCCAATTGTGGAGTAGTCCATACGATATTCCAGTCTTCAGGTTTCAGGCCTAAAGCATTAATTTCTCAGCGGTAAATCTGGTAATGTGGACAGCTTGTCCGTCGTGGTGGATAGTGCTGCGATATCGGCTGCTGCGACGTTTCCGGGTCCTCCCTCTTTCTCAAGCATAACGGATACACGGTCTGGTCTGTCTTCCATTTATACGTATATTCTATCTGACAAAAGTCACGTATTAAAATCAAATAGAAGACATAGACATAAGCCCCTAAAGGAAGGGTCATAGAAAAACATTAAAATTACACTCCTCATTCATCCCATTAGGGGTGAGTGAGTTAAGTGTAAAGATCCAATAGACCTCTCGTTGCATGAGGTTTTTATTAATTTGTAATTCATCTGTACCATAAATTTGTTCTATAACCTGCCATTTCAACTCACACACATTATGTTTGGCTTCAAAGAAGTGTCTAGCTAGTGAACTTTCACCATATTTTTTATCTTTCCTATCTCTCATATCAGCTGAACCAGTAGTACCTATCTCTTTATATCTCCTTATATTGGATTTATGTTCATTTAATCTCACTTTGATTTTTCGTGATGTTTGCCCAATATAAAGTATCACACAGGGACATTTTAAAAGGTAAATAACATTATTTGAATCACAGGTATGGTATCCTTTAATATTTATACCGTGGCCTTTTAATGGATGTATTACTTTTGGACTTTTAATAATGCCCGTACAATGTTGGCAAGATAGACATGGGAAGGTTCCTGTCTGAACAATACCTAATCGTTGTTGTTTATTAACATTAATTTTAACGAGATCTGCTCTAATCAGTTCGTTCCCTATAGTTTTACCTTTTTTATACAAAAATTTTGGAAAATTTTTAAATAGTTTCCCATATTTAACATCTTTTTGTAAAATTTTCCACCATTTTTTCACAGCATTTTTTATCATTTTGGAATGGCTATCATATGTGGAAATGAATAGGCAATCATCATGCCTTTGTTTGTGTTTTTCTTTTTCTTTCCTCAAATCTTGTACATTAAGTTTACCAATCTCTTCTCCTAGTTTTTCTAGCTCTCCTTTGTTATGCCCTTTCTGTACAAATTTATCAATGATTTTTCTAATATTTTTATTATATTCTTCATCATCAGTGCAAATTCTAACCCGAATAAACTGACTTTTCGGTATGCCCTTAAAAATTTGTGGGGCATGAAAACTTTGTCTGGATAGTAAATTATTTTTATCAATGTTCTTTTTGTATAGTGTAGTTTTTAAATGGTTCTCTTCTTTAATTATTTCAACATCTAAATATTGTATTTTTTTAAAAAAATTTTGTCATAGTAAACTGTATTGATGGATGGCATGAATTAAGATATTCAAAAAAAATAATTTAGGGCCTTTTCAGATCCATTCCACACTAAGAAGACGTCGTCCACATATCGCAACCAAGTTGCGACGTGTGAACGGTCTCCATAGGTCTTAACAAATCTTTCTTCAAATGCAGACATATAAATGTTAGCAAAACTCGGTGCTGCCGGCGATCCCATACTAGTGCCCTGTTTTTGTAAGAAATAATCCTTTCCAAATCTAAAATAATTTTTAGACAAAACTATATCAAGTAACTGCATCAAAAATGATATTTGTTGATTATTAATAGAACTATCTTGCATAAGCTTTTCTCGAACTGCTTCTTTGCCTTCATCTTGTGGAATGCAGGTATATAAATTTTTAATGTCTAGAGTGCAAAGAATTGTCTCATTTGTAATTTTAAGTGGTTCTATTGTCCTCAGGAAATCACTGGTGTCTTTAAGGCATCCCGGTAATTTTCTAACAATTTTTTGCAGAAAACTATCTAGATACAGAGCCAATGGCTCAAGTATGGACCCGATCCCCAAGACTATCGGACGGCAGAATCTTTTCCCCTGGGGCAGAGCTTTGCCTGCTCCATCTCATCAATTGCACTCCTCATGTTATAAGGCTGAAGATATGGGAGCAGCAGCACTGGCCGGACCCAATTCCTCTTGCTCTTTGCATCGAACTAACTGGACCAACTCATTATATATTTTGGGAGTCAGAGTCGGTCCATTTTATGACGACTCCAACTACGACTCCTGCAAAATAGGCACCGACTCCGACTCCACGACTCCGACTTCACAGCCCTGTATGACACACAGCTCCATATAGTCTGATACCTCCTATTATATGACAGTGACACACAGCTCCATATAGTCTGGCACCTATAACATGTTCCCCTGCCTTCCTCCATCCTCCCACCATTCCTAACACCTCTCACTCATGTTTCACCTGCCTTCACTCCCCACACGTTTCACCTGCCTCCACTTCCCACTCACGTTTCACCTGCCTCAACCCCCCCGAATCACTTACCTGCCCTGAAGAGCGGGAGGACTCGGTCTTCTTCTCTTCGGCACCGTCCGTGCGCTGCTGAGCAGAGTGGGAGGGGCAGCTCTGCTCTTCTCTTCCCGGCAGCTTCTGCTCTTCAGTGGCCGGCACGCGCAGTTAAGGAGAGTGGGAGGAGCAGCGCTGCCCCCCTCCTTTCCCGGCAGCGCACCGCGCCACTGAGGAGACAGACATCATCAGCGCAACTTGCTGATGCTGTCTGTCATAACAACGAAGTGCCGGAAGGGAGAAGCAGTATGTCCCTACCGGTACTCCGTTGTCCGCTGCCGCTCTGCTGTCCAAGTGGAAAAGTTGATAAGGGGCTGCCGCATGAGCTACGATGCCCCCCCCCCCCACTCCCGCCTCCTCCTGGCTCCGACCACTCGGGAAGGGGGACATCCTTGGCGGGTGGAGAAAAAAAAAAGGGGGGAGGGAAAGAGAGCCTGCTGTCGTGCCACCCACTAGGAGGTGCCGCCCTAGGCACGTGCCCACGGGTGCCTAGTGGGAAATACGGCCCTGGAGGCAGGACAGTGGTTTTTGCCGCAGATTTGCACAAAAGCCACGGTCAGTTTTCGGATTTGCTGGGGCCAATGGCAAATCCAAGCACAATGTGGCGAAATATACAATGTGCAAAGAAACAAAAGTTTGTATGCCAGCTCACCATGCCATATGAGAAGCCCCGTACGTGCACGTAAGGCGTCCAATGTAGACGAGAAGCACAGGAGCAAGAGAAGGATACAGCACTTCAACGGGACGTCTGGCGTAGATAAAAGTTTCTTTATTGGAAACTCATTAAAACCGATAACATCCAAATTTTCAATGTAGAATCTACAACATGTTGCATATTCCGCCAGATTTTTAATGCAACGATAAAAAACCCGTGCTATATAGACTACGCGTGGGTTTTTCATTGCTGTCTAATGCAGCACAGTGTAGCATCGGATTTTCAGTGGTTTCACAATACTAAAACCGCTGAAAATCCGACGGAAAACCTGTGCTGTGTAGACATAGCCTTACAGTTTTGTGGGGTTCTCTTTACCCAAGTGCATAAAAAAAGTGCAGCAGTGTCCCACAAAAAGTGCAAAAGGATACAGTCTATCACACGTCCTCTCTGGAGAGAGAAGGACCTCCTCTAATCCTTATTCCTATCCCCTCCAGGCACGAAGACTCCTTCAAGGTCCCAAGTCTAAGATTCCCCTCTCCTCTCCTTCATTTTCAAAAGCTAAGGGAGACCCAGTCATTCCTCCTGAGGAATCTGAGCATCAACCACAGAGCTCAAATACAAGATTGGCCTCTTTATAGAAAGGGGGGGGGGGGAATAAAACGAGCCACACATCGCCCCTAGATCTCAAGAGGGTCTCAAAAGGGCACTGCATCCCAAAATCCTGTGACAAACTCCAGTAAATTAAATAAATATGAGTATGTGCAGTGAATGCTGCCCAGACAATAACAAATCCTCATACTACCTAGTTAATAGGCCGGGCAATACAGGTGTATGCTCAATGGGAATATAGTGCAGTGCAAAGTGCCATCATTCCAGTGTGGTTCCAGTGTGGGCCACTTCACAACTCAGGATTTTAAACCCCCTGAATATCTCATAGCTGCAATCCCAGAGCCCAGTTCGCCTACCGTCCACATATAGGATAGGATACACCTGGAACCAAACTCTAGTATGCATTGTACCAGCTCAGTCAGTTCCCATTGATGAAAACAGATTTTTTTCCGTTATCGGAGAGAGTATGTGCTGTCTTCACCAAAGTGCATCAGAAAGGCTACATCCATGTTCACTGTCACAAGTTCTATTGAAAGAGAGAAGCCCCTTTGAAACCTTATTCCTATTCCGTTCCAGGCCAGAAGATGCCTGCAAAGTTGAAGGACAAGTGGTCCCCATCTGCTGAAGCTAGTGAGAACTAATACTTCACCCAGGGTCAGGGCCAGGTGGGCACACTAGGCAGTTGCCCGAGGGCCCCACAAATATAGGGGCCCAGGTGGTGAATGTCTGTCCCAGCAATACAGAGAACAGACCCTGGATCCTTTGGTTGACTTTGCTTATTTAACTGTTTGTGTGTTTTTAGGACATGCAAAGAGTTAAAAACCATGGTGGAGAATTAGTCTTGTAGACTGCAGGCTGGTGGTGTCCAGACATAAGTGGAGTCATAATATCAGTATGCTTGGGGGTGGCTAGAGGCATGGCCTAGTGCGATGTCATGTATTTGGGCAGGGCCCACTGCACACTATGCCCAGGGGCACATAATACTGTTAAGGGTGACTAGTCCTAGCATCAACTGAGGAGCTTTTAACAAGGTTGGCCTCTCCATAGAAAGCTGAGGATATAGGGAAAAAGGAACCTGATGGCTTCACATTGCCCCCTAGACTTCAGGAGATTCTCAAAGGAGCACCACATCCTGAAATCCTGTGACAATCAAATAAATATGAATATTCGCAGTGAATACTGCCGAACAATGAAAAATTGCTCATATTGTCCCTGGTCAGAAGATTGGGTAATAGAGGTGTGTGATTAGTGGGAAGTGAAACGTTGAAGTACAGTGCAAATGTGCCATGACTCAAGTAGGGTCCTACACCCAGTGATTTCAGGCACCGCCGGGTCAAAACTCATAGGGCAGTTCACACCTAAGGCTTTCAAATCCCCTCCGGATCTTGCACTAGAGTCGCCTACAGTCCATATGTATGATACAGCCCTATGCACCCGGTGTGTACTATACCTGTCCATACTTTAGTGGGGAGGAGCAGGCCACCGATAAGGACAGACGCTACACTTGATCTTAGACAGAATGCAGAGATCAATTTTGATGGATCTAGTGTTGTGCATTTCATCAATTGCCTCAAGAATGTTATTTATTATATCTACTGTATCTTGTATCGATGACTGATCATTCCTAAAAAATTTCTTGTAGGAAGCTCCACCGACTGAGTCTTCACTTCCGTTGAGGATATAGTCTATGGGCCTTATGTATGAAAACTGTCTAGCAGTAAGACTGTCCTTGTTGCCCATAGCGACCAATCAGAGCCCATAGCAACCAATCAGAGCTCATAGCAACCAACATGAGCTCATAGCAACCATTCAGCGCTCATAGCAACCAATCAGAGCTCAGCTTTCATTTCATATAGTGCTCAGGAAAAATAAAAGCTGAGCTCCGATTTGTTGCTATGGACTCTGATTGCTATGAGCTCTGATTGGTTGCTATGGGCTCTGATTGGTTGCTATGAGCTCTGATTGGTTGCTATGGGCTCTGATTGGTTGCTATGAGCAACAAAGACAGTCTTACTGCTAGACAGTATGTCTATGCCTTCTCACACAGCAATGTTTGCAGATTAAAGGGTCAGTGGCACTCCAGCAAATACTCCACCTCCTACTTTGTTTACCAGGCAGAGCTCTGTATATTCTGTTGTGACTCGTATTACAGCATAGAGCAACTTAGTCCCATTGAAGTTAGTAGACTGAGCTGCAAAGCCAAGTGTAGCTGGTACCAAAAGTCCACAGTGTATTCCTCAGTAGTATGCACATGACTCCCACTGTAAAAAAAAAAAAGTATACAACACTTTATATGATAACAGCAAAAAAATCTTGGTAGCAAACTGCTCCTAATGGGAGCTGCCAGCAGTCTGTGTGGGAGATCTGTCAGGAAATCTAAGTGGCTACACTGGGGTAATAAATAAATTGCTTTAAAACTTCAAAATCAAGAAAATCAGCTATTACTATTTATGTCATGTGGACCCTTTATCTAAAATATAATGAACTGTATACAAATATATAAAAAAAAAAAAAAATTGCGCCCGAACAGGGACTTGAACCCTGGACCCGCAGATTAAGGCTATGTCTACACTGCAGTCGACAAAAAACGACCTGAAAACTAATTACTAAAAACATTCATGAAACTGAGTTTTCTGTCCCCTGCCTGTCAAAAGCAGCTGAAAAAACATCTGGTTTTTGGTGCGTTTTTTCGTTTTTTGGAGCGTTTTTTTGGAGTCTTTGCTCTGCTTTTTAATGATGCACAAATTAAGCATGGGATGTAAACTACACCCTACAGGTGGAGTTAACATGTTAAGTAGTCACTTCCTTTAGATCACTGTAGCCCTTTTGAGCACATTGTCCTTTGTGTGCTAAGTGCAACTACTTTATTAAATTTTGCACCAGATTCTTGCACCAAAATCCACAAAAACCCACATTATCTTTCCATACAGCAAGATAACTGTATTAGCGTCAAAATCTGTAAGAAAAGGATTTTAGCGGCAAAATCCCAAAAAACGCATTATTGCTCCAAAATCCATAAAAAAACCTATTTTTAGTGTCAGAAGCAAGATATCTTTATTAGCCCCAAAACTTTTAAAGATATTGATCTTAGCGCCGAAATCCGTAAAAAACATATTTTTAGCGCCAGAAGTGAGATAACTGTATTAGCGCCAAAATATGTTCAGTAAAGGATTTTAGTGACAAAATCGTAAAAAAACGGATTCTGGCGGCAAAATCCGTAAAAAAAAGTTTTTTTGGCGTCAGAAGCGAGATAACTTTATTAGCGCAAAATATGTTAAGAAAAGTTTTTAGGGCCCAAAAAAACGGTAAAAACGGATTCTTGCGCCAAAATCGTAAAAAATATTTTTGGCGTCAGAAGCGAGATAACGTTTTTAGCGGCAAAAATCTGTAAAAAAAAAATTTTTTTAGTGCCAAAAAAACGTAAAAAAAAGTATTTTTGCGCCAAAATTCGTTAAAAAAAAAGTATTTTTGCCGTCAGAAGCGAGATAAACTTATTAGCACCAAAATCTGTAAAAAAAATATTTTGCCCAAAAAACGTATAAAAAAATTATTCTTGTGCCAAAATCGGTAAAAAAAACTTATTTTTGGCGTCAGAAGTGAGTACGTTATTAGCGGCAAATCTGTAAAAAAATTTTTTAGTGCCAAAAAACGTAAAAAAAGGATTTTGCGCACAAAATCCGTAAAAAAAAGTATTTCTGGCGTCAGAAATGCTGTAGAAAAACTTTATTTAGCGCCAAAATATGTAAAGAAAGGATTTAACACCAAAGAATCGTTATTACAAAAGGTACAAAAAAGGACACATCAGACACTTGTATGCAAATTTGATAAGGATTAACCTTTGTTACCACCCATTATAGGTGTAACTTGGGTCTCTGGGAGGGTTTTCATTGAAAAATCGCGGCAAAAAACGCCGCGAAAACGCACCAAAAAACGTGCCAAAAGACGTCCGGCGCTTTACATAGACTATTGTAGTAAATTTTCTGCTCTGGCGTTTTTTAGAACATGTTGCAAAATACAACCAGTAAAAAAAACAGCTCAGTGTAGACAGCAGGACGTTTTTACAATAGAAGTCTATGGGAGATGATTACAGTGTTTTTCCAGCGTTTTTAGAAAACGAAAAAAGCTGAAAAAACAGACGTTTTTCTGTGCAGTGTAGACATAGCCTAAAAGTCTGATGCTCTACCCACTGAGCTATCCGGGCTCTGGAGACAGCATTTTGAGACATGCTCAAGGACGCAGTCTATGGAAAACTCTTTCTGGCAGCATTTAGTCCCCTCAAATTCCCTTCCCCTTGGTAACACAGAGATATAAGACTTCTCACCAAAACGTAAAACAAACTATCTCTAACTTGGAGCGACATGTATGATCGGATTTTTCCCCCTTTTTCTGGCATACAAATCAAGTGAGCCGACTACGATGTCTAATGCACCTAATGAATGTGTTAGGTGCATTGATCGTAAGACTCGACACTTTCTAATGCACCTAACATGATGGGGTGTTCTGGGGGCGTTGCACCACACTCGTACTATTGGACACATATATGAATGTGGTTCGGCAAAACGAGGCGCATTACTGCTCCGACAGGCAGACCTACCCTGTTTCCCCGAAAATAAGACATCCCCTGAAAATAAGACATAGTGCATTTTTTTATGCAATTCAGAGTTTGGCTGCTGATGCTGATGTTTGTGATGAAATCACTGCAGTATATTAATAATGTTGATGTTTTGTTCAACAATAAATGTGAATTCTTGTTCATAGGAAAATAAGACCTCCCTAAAAATAAGTCTTAGCTCGTATTTAGAAGCAAAAATTAATATAGGACACTGTCTTATTTTCGGGGAACCAGGTTATCTCAATGTTTTGTTGCTGAGCCTAGAGGATTCGAGGTGGAGAAAGATTTTGTGTAAGGGGCAAAAATGTTCCAATATTTCTATCACTTACACAGTACAACATAAAAAGGTATTTGTATAATTATCAATCTGTATAAAATTAATTATTTAAATTTAATGAAAAAAGTGATCATATAAATTAATAGAAAATATAGAATATCCCAAAAATATAAAAAAAACTCCTACAAAATTTATTTAAAATTAATAGAATCTAAAACAAATTTTACATTAAAAAACCATTGATTATGTTGTTCAGATTTTTATATTTAAAACTTTTGCTACATTAAATTTTAAATTTATTTTTGTTGCTCTCACCCTTTATTCTACATACAGCAAGAGCCAGCACAGCACAGGTATTGCTGGGACATGTGGTCCTCCAAGCAGGATCAGCACCATAGTTTCTATTCACTGACATGCTATTCTAATGACTTCTCTTATTTCCAGCTTATCTATAGTCTTTATACATGTTAAGCGCATTATTTATGCGCCTAAATTCCGTAATGCGCCTAACACATAGGCGAGGCGCGGGGAACTTTACACACCATTTATGAATGCACAAAAAACACTTTCATACATCAGGCACATTGTACACTGAAAATTAGACTCGACTATTCACTGCAACACGCCTTCCTTCATACATGTCGCCCTTGGTGTCTGCCCACCCGGCCATCCAAACGTTCCCTTTAGACTCTAAGCCTGGCTTTGTCTCGGCCTAGAAAGAGGATCTAAGGTAACACGGGGCTAAGGCAGTGGCGGAATTACCACTGTAGGGACTGCCGCAGGGTGCCCCGTCCTCATGTCCTGCCGCAGAACGCCTTGGCCTTCTGTCTCAAGTGTTTGGAGGCAGGGCACGGGAATCGAGGGCAATGCCCTCAATTCCTGTGACCGCACAGTCTTAGTGGAGCAGAGTGCCATCGGCACCCTGCTCCATTATTTAGCCCGGTAGGCATAAGGTCTTAGGCCTTAAAGGGGTGTTCCAGGATCTAACAATGTTTGTTGGTCCATCGGGGCATGAGTAAAAATAGAAGATAAAACTTCTACTTACCTCCCAGATGGTCTCCTTCAGTCCTGGCTGTTGGTGCATTCACCCCAGAAGTATCCAGTGAACGTCCATCATTCATGTGACAGGTGTAGCCAATAACAGGCCACAATGTCACCTGAATGTGACCTCTGTGGCCTGTAATTGGTTGCAGCCGTCACTTGAATGATGACCATTCATTGCTTAAGTTGAATGAATGGACCTACAGCCGGGAGTGAAGGGGAGTGTCCAGGAGGTAAGTATGAGTTTTACCTTCTATTTTTACTCATGCCCTGACGGATCAACGAGCAGTATTCTATCCCAGAACACCCCTTTAAGCCTGCCAGACATCAGTCCCTAGTGCTGATGTAGGCGGCACGATGACGTCAAATCATTGCATCGCTTACGTCGGGCTTCAAAGGAAGAAGTTGGCCTGCCACTCGCTACATCGGTGGAATCTGGAGGGAGGAGATGTTATTTTTTAAGTTATAAGACCATACCTGCAGCCTACCTTACTGGGGCCATATCTATCACCTACCTAACTCGGGTCATACCTATCACCTACTTTACTGGAGCCATACCTACAGCTTACCTAGCTGGAGCGATATCTACCACCTACATAACTGGGCCATATCTACCACCTACCTAATTAGGGCCATCCCTGCAGCCTACCTAACTGGGGCCATACCTACTGCCTACGTAACTGGGGCTATACCTACCACCTACATAACTGGGGCCATACCTATCACCTACCTAACTGGGGCCATACCTTCAACCGACCTGACCAGGGCCATATTTACAACCTACCTACCTGGGGCCCACCTACAACCTACCTAACTAGGTCCCACTTACATACCTGCTACCCACCAACCTAACTAGGGCCCAACTACCACCTAAATACCTGGGGCTCACCTACCTAACTGGGGCCTACTTATCTACCTGGGGTCTATCCACCTGCCTAACTGGGGCATACCTACCTACCTGGGACCTACCAATCTACCTACCTTGGTCCTATCTATCCAAGTGCCTACCAATTTATCTAATGGAGGTCTACTTACCACATCTCCAACAGGTAAATGGAACACTGGGGTACCATTTATGTAGGAAAAAGAGGGCACCCGGTACCATTTAGAGAGAGATAACAACACTTTTATTTAAAAAAGAAACCACTTTTTTAACCCCTTACCGACGTTTGACGTATGAGTACGTCAAAACAGCCGCCGGGTGTTAGTGGCTAATTGCAGCTAACACCCGGCGGTTTCAGCGCAGGCGGGCGGCGTCGCCCGCCTGCGCTATTTAACCCATCAGGCGCCACAGCAAAGATGGCCGCGGCATCTGAATGTCTGAAAAGCGGTGCCGCGCACCACTTTTCAGCCTGATCGGGACATCAGCGGTGAGATCGCTAAGTCCCGACAGGCTTACATGGCAGCGCAGAGCCTTGTGAAGGCTTGATCGCTGAGTTCCTGTTTTGCCCCACTTCCGTCGCGGGGACAGGAAGTGGGGAAATCGCCATCTTTGTAACACCCTAATGCATTGCCTATGCAATGCATTAGGCGTGTATTAACGATCGCGCCCCTAGTGGTAAGCACCATAGGGGGATTAAATGTTAAAGTAAAAAAAATAAATAAAAAAGTTTTAAAGTACAAAAAAAAAGTATTAAAAATTCAAATCACCCCCCCTTTCCCCATTTTACAAATAAAAACAATAAAATAATAAAAAAAGTTACACCCTATTTGGGATCGCCGGCGTTGAAAAAGTCCGATCTATAAAAATATAATTAATTTATCCATACGGCTGAACAAAGTAGAAAAAAAAAAAACTCCAAACGCCCAAAATTGCGTTTTTTTGGTCATTCACGTAACATAAAAAATTGGGGAAAAAAAGTAATCAAAAAAAGTCGCATCCATTTCAAAGTGCTAGCATTAAAAGTACACGTCTGCCTGCAAAAAATGCCGCCTCAATTGATGTCCCTAGGTGTTAGTATAAAAAAGTTATTGGTCAAACAAATGGCCCCCCAGGGGTTAAATTTCAAGAGTTAGAAAATGTTGGAATTTTTTTACGGTACCTAAACATAACGGAAACCCAACATGTTTTGGGATTTCCGGATGCATATCAACCTGGTAGATACAGAGAAAAACATAATTTTTTAACGAAGAATAAACTCCGTAAAAACAAACCTCCCCCAAACATGGCGCAAGTACGTTTTTTTTCACATTTTTGCCCACTTAGAATTTTTTGCCGTTCCCTAGTATTTTCTATAGTAATATGAATAACACCAATAAAAAGTACAATTTTGGCCCCACAAAATAAAGCCCAACCTAATATGTCTATTTTTGGGTTTGGAAAAAAATAAAAACTTTTTGGGTTTTTCAAAAAAGGGCCAAAACCCAAAAAAATTTAGAGCCTTATTATTTTTGACCGCCCCGTAGGGGGGTTAACCCTTTGTCTAAAACCCAAAAACTTTTTCTTTTTTTTTTTTTTTGTGTATGGAAAGCTTTTGTTTTTTGGGGGATGAGTTGACATTTTTATTGGTACCTTTTTGGGGGGGGAAATTGATTTTTGATTTTTTTAAAAAATTTTTTTTGGGGAACCCAGGGGAATTTTAAAAAAAATTGGGGTTTTAGGGGGAAAAGTTGGAAAGGGTGGTAAACAATTTATTTCTAAAATTTTAATTTTTCATTTGGGGGTGTGTTCTATGTGTGTAAAACCGATTTTTTGGGGTGGGGGGTTTTTGGAAGGGATCCCGAAAACCCTATTTGGGAAACCGCCGGGAGGGGTTAAGGGGGGAATGGGGTTTGCATTATGGTTTCTTTTTTTCCCTTGAAAACCCCCCTTTGGCACTTTTATGGAGTGGGTAAACCTAGTTTGGATCAAAACTCATCGTCTTTGAAAACCCTTTTTGCGGGGTTGCCTTTTTTGGCCCAGAAAAGGTTAAAGCACTCTGTTTGGGCCCTTGGGGGGGACCTAAAATTTTTTTTATAATGGGTTTGAAAAAAAGTTTTCGTTTTCCCCCCCAAATCACTTTTTTGTGTTCCCAAGGTTGAAATTTTTTTTTTTGAAAATTTTTTTGGGGTTTTAAAAAAGCTTTTAAAAATTTTAAGGGTTTAAAAAAAGGGGTAAAGAATTCGGGTATTTTTTTTTTTTTTTACGGAAAAGGGTTTTCGTCTCTGGGGTTACAAAAGAAAAATTCTAAAAGGAGTTTTTTTGAAAGTTAAAGGCCTTTTATGAGAAGTAATTTGGGGAAGTTTTTTTTATATTTATTGTCTTTTTTAATAGAGGTTGGAGATCAGCAGCAATTTTCCTCATAATGTTCAAGTAAAGCAAAAAGGGGCCCTGGGGGGGCACCCTTTTTGTGATTTCCCTTCTGTCGGGAATCCAGGAGGCTGTTTTGGGAAACCCTCTGGTTTGTGGTTTAATAGGATGAGCCCTTGTTGAAAGAAGTATTCCTCAGTGATAGCAAATATTTGTTCTTTTTTTTTTCAATTAAAAAGATCGCCCCGGGGAACAGGGGACTTAAACCCCGGGACCTAGATTAAAGTCTGATTCCCCGACTGAGTTTCCCGGGTTTATACAAAAAAATGTGAACGGACACTTTCGGGAGTGAATCCATTATTTTTTTTGTGTTGTACAGATTTACCCTGGATTCAGTTCAGCTTGGTGTCCCCATGCAGACCCCTGGGGGCCCTTGAAAATATTTTCAAAAATTTTAAGTGTCTTTTTTAACCAAAAGGGCCGAGCTTTTTTTTGGGTTTGACCGTTTTTTTTTTCCCCCATGCTTCCCAAGAGTCAGAATTTTTTTATTTTTTATTTTAATAGAGGCTGAGAGCTTTTTTTTTGCAGGAAAAGATGTACTTTTTAAAAGGTTGAAATTCCCTCTTACCATAGAATATACGGGAAACCAAAAAAAAATTGCTAAGTGGGTCAAAAATGAAAAAATTTACTTGTCTATCTTGCGGGGGTTTTTTTTTTTTTTTTTTTTTCGGTGTTCCCTCCCCGAAAATAAAAGGGGGTTTATAGTATTTTCGGGTTGATCGTTCTGAAATTCCCAAAAAAGGAGGGTTTGTTTTTATTTTTAAGTATCGTCACAAAAAATCCAAAGATTTTCAATTTTTTAAATTTGCAATGCAGCGCCACATTCTGTGACCAATAGTTTTTTGCACTTCCCCCCATAGACCTGAGTAAGGGGCATTTTTTGCAGGCTGATTTTTTTGGTACCATTGGGGGATAGCTGAGACCTGAAATGACCCAAAAAAACACAACTTTTTTATTTTTTCTTCTCTGGCGTTCAGCATTTACAGGATAAATTATGTTATATTTTAATAGATCGGACTTTTTCAGACACAGCGATATCAAATATGTGTCACTGTCCTATTATTTATTTATTTTTATTTTTTAAAAATGGCAAAAGGGGGGGTGATTTGAACTTTTAATATTTTTTATTTCTTTTACAACTTTTTTTTTTCACTTTTACTCTGAGTCCCCCTAGGGTGCTTGACCACTAGGGGGCGTCATTATGTGTACAGCCTTATGAATTGTAGAAACAATGCAATAGGGTGTACAAAGATGGCGGTTTTACTACTTCTGCCTACGGAAATAGTAAAAAGAAACATGGGGGGTGAGGAAGCCTTCACAAGGTTCCCTTTTAAAACGATAGGGGCCCCCCAATTCCTGCGGGGGCCTGATTGGGGGTTTATTCATTTAGAGGGGCAACGCCCCTGGTCTAAGGGGTTAAACAGCGCGGGATAGCAGTGGCTCCTTTCTGTGCTGTTACCGGCGGGTGTCAGCTGCAATTCTGTGTAGCAGAATTGCGCCGCAATCCCATTACATAGTCACGTCCAATGTCATTAAGGGTTTAACCCCTTTGAAAACGGGCATAATAATATGGGTTAAAAAAAAAAATTCCCCCTTGCCTTCTGAAAGCCTTTCTTTTTTTTTTTTCACCTACATAGACTCAAAGGGCTTTTTTTTTTGGGGACAAGATTCTTTCTAATGGGTTATTTTTATTTAATATAGAATATATGGGGGGAAAGGCAAAAAAAAATTTTAAGTGGGCAAAATGTGAAAAAAAAAAACGTACTTTCGCCTTTTTGGGGGGAGTTTTTTTTTGGTGTTTATTCTTCAGTAAAAATTATGTGTTTTTTGTATTCTAAGGTTGTTACGCATTTCCCGGGAATACCAAACATGTAGGGTTTTTGTGATGTTTGGTGCCGTAAAAAAATTTCCAAACATTTTCTATTTTTTTAAACTTACACCACGGTGCCATTTTTTGCGACCAATTAATTTTTTTTTATAACACCTACGGAGTCAGTGAGGCAGAATTTTTTGCGGGCTGAAGCGTACTTTTTATTGCTAGCAGTTTGGAATGCATGCGACTTTTTTTATCACTTTTATTCCAATTTTTATGGGACGTGAAATGACCAAAAAAGCGCAATTTTGGCGTTTGGAATTTTTCTGTTCAACATACGGAATAAATGATGTTATATTTTTATAGCTCGAACTTTTTCAGATGCGGGGACACCAAATATGGAGAATTTTTTTATTATTTTATCTTTTTTTATTTGTAAAATGGTGAAAGGGAGGTGATATGAACTTTTAATACTTTTTTTTACACTTTAAAATTTTATTTATTTTTTTTACTTTAACATTGAGTCCCTCTAGGACACTTCACCACTAGGGGGCGCAACCGTTAATACATCCTAATGCATTGCATAGACAATGCATTAGGATGTACCAAGATGGTGGTTTCCCCACTTCCTGCCTGGGGCCGGAAGTGGGGAAATTCAAAACATGGCAGCGATGGAAGCCTTCACACGGCTTCCCGCTGCCATGTTAGCCCATCGGGATTCAGCGATCCCACCGATGATGTCACGATCAGAGTGAAGAACAGTGCGCGGCACAGTTTTTCATTTATTTAGACGCCGCGGCCATCTTTGCGGCGGCGTCTTAGGGGTTAAACAGCGTCGGCGGTAACGGCCGGGTATTAACTGCAATTAGCCGCTAACACCCGGCGGCTGTGGGACGTTTCAAAGCCGCCTGCCGGCGCTATGACGTACTCATGCGTCATAGGTCGGTAAGGGGTTAAATGCAGGTTGGAGATTAGCAGCAATTTTTCCCAAGATGTTCAAGTGAGATTGTAAGTGACCACTAGGGGCACCCTGCTGCTGTCATCCTTTGATTTGTTATCCAGGAGGCTCCTTCTTGGAATCCCTGTGGCTCTGTGGATCTATTGTGGAAAGAATCTATTTTTTAATAACAGCAAATATAATAATTCTTTTTATTAAAAGGATTCACCCGAACAGGGACCCTCAGATTAAAAGTCTGATGCTCTACCGACTGAGCTATCCGGGCTTCATGTGGTAATGGATAATGATCCATGTCTGGAGTGATTCACTGTTAGTCTGATTAATCTTTATATAAACTACTCACAGAAAGTTAGGGATATTTGGCTTTTGGTTGAGATTTCAGGATAAACATAAAATTTCTTTTTTCTTTTTTTTTTTTTTTAATGAACTAAATGATCCATATCTTACCTATGGAATGCACTCGTCCAACTGTTTACTGTTTCAGTACTTTTTGCACAACTTGCTGATTTCTAACAGGGAGCTTAATGGGAAAATTCCCAACAGGTGTTTGATCCCTGAATCGCCCAATAAATTTAGGGGATAAATTTGAATTGGGATTTAATTCAAGAAGGAAATTTATTGATGAGAAAAATATGACAAATGCAAGCTGGAAATACAATCCAAAACATGCAAATATAAGGATTTGCAAAAAAAAGGAAAGCCAACAATATAATATAACCTCAGATGCAATATCACAGATACAGCAAATGGACATATCGTAATGAGTACAATCATAAGTAGCAAGCTAAAACTGATCCTTAGGTCCAGTTTAAATTATAAATTTAACTAAACGTCATGAGGGCATCTCAAGGACCCCTGAAACAAAGACAATTGAGTATGGAACCAGGATAATTTAAAAAACAGACCAATCAGGCATGCAGACGAAACACCAAAGTAATCACAACAAACACATAAATATAAAAAAAGAAAAAAAACTACAAGAGGGGGAAAAGAAGGAGGGGAAGCAAGAGCATTGGAAAGAACAGGAGAGGGGTTATGACCCCTGCAGGCGTTGATCAGGAGGTGATAGAAAGGTAGAGGGGGGAATTCTGAAAAAGCAACCACGGCAACCAGGTCTTGTTGTGTTTGTCTACCTGTTCAGGGGTATGAGCAATTAATTCCTCCATTCTCCGAACGAAACCAATTTCAGCAAACCATTCGTCTATGGACGGGGGAGTGGTTGATTTCCATCTACGCGGAATCACGGTTTTAGCAGCTTGCAGCAGATGCTTAAGGAGGGATTTCTTAAATTTGCTGGTAGAGATGGGGATCATAAAGAGCAGCAGCACCTCCGGGGTATCAGGAAGAGAGACACCCGTTGCTTCCTCAATTACCTCCAGGACCGAGGTCCAAAAATTTCGCAGCACCGAACACCCCCACCAAACATGGGACATACACTCACCGGCCACTTTATTAGGTACCCTGTCCAACTGCTCGTTAACACTTAATTTCTAATCAGCCAATCACATGGCGGCAACTCAGTGCATTTAGGCATGTAGACATGGTCAAGACAATCTCCTGCAGTTCAAACCGAGCATCAGTATGGGGAAGAAAGGTTATTTGAGTGCCTTTGAACGTGGCATGGTTGTTGGTGCCAGAAGGGCTGGTCTGAGTATTTCAGAAACTGCTGATCTCCTGGGATTTTCACGCACAACCATCTCTAGGGTTTACAGAGAATGGTCCGAAAAAGAAAAAACATCCAGTGAGCGGCAGTCCTGTGGGCGGAAATGCTGTTGTGCAGAGGTCAAGGGAATGGGCAGATGGTTTCCGAGCTGATAGAAAGGGAACAGTGACTCAAATAGCCACTCCGCACAACAAGGTAGCAGAAGCAGATCTCTGAACGCACAAGTATGTGAACTTTGAGCAGATGGGCTACAGCAGCAGAAGACCACACCGGGGTGCCACCCTTTCAGCTAAGAACCAGGAAACTGAGGCTCCAATTTGCCAGCTCATCGAAAATTGACAGTAGAAGATTGGAAAACGTTGCCTGTCTGATGATCTCGATTTCTGCTGCACATTCGGATGGTAGGGTCAGAATTTTGGCGTCAACAACATGAAACATGGATCCATCCTGCCTTGTATCAACGGTTTTTAGGCTGGGGTGGTGGTGTCATGGTGTGGGAATATTTTCTTGCACTCTTGGCCCTCTGGTACAAATGAAGCATCGTTGCATTCCCATTGTGATTATGCACAAGATTGAGGCAGTTCTGAAGGCAAAATGGGTCCACCCGTTACTAGCAGGTTATACCTAATAAAGTGGGCCGGTGAGTGATCCCTTCTCGCCTCCTCACATCTCCAACAATATCTGAAGTGGATTGAAAAATCTTATGCAATACAACCGGGACCTGTACCAACGGGGTTAAGATTTTGTAAAAAGTTCTTGGTAGGACGCCACAGCGCCTATGGTCATCTGAAGCACTGCTCCACTGACAGTGTGAAGAAAGCCAGTTCCTGTTCCCATTTAAGCAAAACAAGGGAGCAAACTGGCTGTCGTAAGCAGCAGTTTAACATAAACAAAGGTGTTATAGTGCTGATACACTACTGCTTTTTCAAATGTCGTGCGGGCCTAGCAATATATTTGCCCCTGGCCTTGTGAGAAGTGGAAGTTGTACAATTGAAATAGGCCTAGCTGGACTGCTTCACTCGAGAATCACCTGCGGCTCAACTCCCCTCCGAGGTCACATGACACAAGAGCAAAGGAGTCGTTTTTGTGCCACCGAGAAACACAGCAGGCGAAATACCCGGGGGAAAGTCAGGGTTGTCTGTGAGCGGCACACATGGGCCCCCGCGATCAATGAGAGTATGAGAATTTCTGTATGAATAAAAAACCGATAGAGTTTGCTGTGTGCAGAAAGAGGAGGAGATAGCACTACTGAGAGCGGGAGTCCAAGTCCAGGGGAGAACTGCCACCGCAGATGTGCTGAGGTCCTCCACCAAGGTGACCCACAACTTCCTACCTGAGTCTGAAGCAAGCGCAAGAAAACGGGAGTAGGCCGAGGCTAAATAATAAAGCTTACAGTCAGGTAAACCCGCCCCTCCAGCATCCTTCTGTCTCGTGAGCGTGTCATATACTATTCTCGACCTCCGGGTGGACCACACAAACTCAGTGAAGCAATGCCGGAGTTTCCTCCAGAATGAAGCGGGAATTTGGATGGGGAGAGTTTGAAATAGATATAGGACTTTTGGGAGGATAGACATTTTTAGCAGATAGTTCCTTGTGCTGCCAGCTATCTAGGTCCTTTTTGGTCTTACACAGAAGGGGAAGAAAATTGTTAGCAAAAAGCTGCGAGAGATCTCCCGATATGTGTACTCCCACATAGGAGATACCCGCCTTAGGCCATTCAAAGGCGAAATTAGACCGTAAGGAGGCCTGATCTTTTGGGGTGATTCCAATACCTAGGGCCTTGGATTTGGAGAAATTTATCTTAAAATTAGACCATGCCCCAAAGTTTCTAATGTCGGCCATCAGAATTGGAAGAGAAGTATGCGGATTCGTAATGTAGACCAAAAGGTCATCTGCAAACGCAGAGCATTTATATTCCCTATTTCCAATAGTGATCCCTTTGATGTCGGGATTAGATCTGATAGCCACCATCAGGCTCTCCATCACTTGTACAGTAACGGGGATAAGGAGCAACCCTGTCTAGTCCCGTTCGAGATAGGGAAAGAGGCAGATAAGGAGCCATTGATTTTGAGACGGGCAGAGAGCGCGCGATACAAGGACGCAATCTTGGACAAAAAGATATGGCCTAAAGCTAAATGGCTGAGAGTTTGATGAAGAGAAGGCCATGAAATGCGATCAAAAGCCTTCTCTGCATCTAAAGACAAGACCATAAGAGGGATCTTGCGAGAACGTGCATAATGGATAATATCCAAGGTTTTAATTGTGTTATCACGCGCCTCCCTGCCCGGAACAAAACCAACCTGATCTGGATGAACTACTGAAGGTAAAAGAGGGTTAAGCCTATTGGCCATCAGTTTCGCATAGATTTTTAAGTCTACATTTAAGAGAGAGATGGGTCGGTAGCTGCTACAACATTGGGGGTCTTTACCCGGTTTGGGTATAAGCGCGACATGCGCAAGCGTGGCTTGAGGAGGGAAAGGAGTATCCATCGTGATGGAGTTAAAGGCGTCCAAGAGCAAAGGGCTCAGTGCGTTCTGGAAAGTTTTAAAAAATTGTCCCGTGAAACCATCCGGTCCCGGAATTTTCCCCCATGGGAGATCCTTAATGACCGACTGCAACTCCATCATACTGAATGGCTCCTCCAATGCCTCAGCAGCGGAAGTAGGGATTTTAGATAGTAAGGAGGGATGTGGAAATATATCTGGTTGAGTAGGGAGGGAGGAGGATGGCAAATTATACAATTTAGAATAAAACGAGTGGAAAGCCTGAGCAATTTCTCCCGTACAATGCACCACGGAGTTCGAGGCAGTCTTTACAGAGGGGATGTGAGACTGAGCCATCCGGGAGTGAACCGCCCTAGCGAGCATTCGCCCACTTTTATTGCCGTACTCATAAAACGTGCTACGGCACCTCTGGACAAATCGACCCCAAGATGCCTCAACGAGGCGTTTTACCTCCAAACGGGCAGTCTGCAGTTCCCGGAGAATAGTGGCGGAGAGGGCACCCTTGTGTACCGTCTCCAAGCTAGAGACTTTAGAGAGGGCCGTTTGTATGGTAGCAGCTCTGTCTATTTTAATCCTGGAGCCATGTTTGATGAGGACCCCCCCCCTAATCACACATTTGAGGGCCTCCCATTGGGTAATCTTTGAAGTGGAGTCATGCGCGTGATGAGTCAGGAACTGGGACAATGTATCTTCAATATCCGCAACACAAACAGTGTCCAGGAGAAGAGTTTCATTTAGTCTCCAGTTCCAAACCCTCTCGCGCAGAGCTGAGAGACGGAGGGAGCAAAACACTGGGGCATGGTCGGACCACAAAATGTTCCCAATGGAGGTAGAAACCACCAGCGGTAGGGCCGAATGTTGAACAATTATATAGTCCAAACGACTATAAGAGCCGTGAGGGGGAGAGAAAAAGGAGTAATCCCTATCGACGGGATGCATGAGTCTCCAGGAGTCACATAGCTGGAGTAATGAGAAGGCTTTCTTAGTTTTTTTGATGGCCGAGTATGATAAAGTGGATTTCCCAGAGGAATTATCCAAAGTGAGGTCAAGCGTCATGTTAAAGTCCCCACTTAAAAGAACAGTCCCTTGGACCAGGGGGAGAGAGGTATCAATCAGTCACATAATCTCCAAAAAATTGGGAATCTCGCAAGAGAACAAAGAGTGACTTTTGATCACTATATTTACTATTTTGCCATAGGCAAACTTAAACTCTATCAGTTCTCTATCTGTTAAACACTAAAAACGTAACTTTTATTATATCTAACTCTTAACCTCTATACACACTATTTAAAAACCTGATCTCTAACCTCATCATTTAACCCTTTTTGCTTCTGAAAGAGGGAATAACTCCCTTTCTATTATCAAGTCTGGTGGAACCCCACCTACTAACAGGGGAGCCTTATATCTATAGCAAAGTACTAGCTTCAGTAAGGGATCCCAAGCCAACTACTTGGGCAGTCGTCCCTAATCTCATAGACACAGAACAAATAAGGCCCCCTTGTGACACCGTCTGCAGCAGGTGACACAAGGGGGCCTTATTTGTTCTGTGTCTATGAGATTAGGGACGACTGCCCAAGTAGTTGGCTTGGGATCCCTTACTGAAGCTAGTACTTTGCTATAGATATAAGGCTCTCCTGTTAATAGGTGGGGTTCCACCAGACTTGATAATAGAAAGGGAGTTATTCCCTCTTTCAGAAGCAAAAAGGGTTAAATGATGAGGTTAGAGATCAGGTTTTTAAATAGTGTGTATAGAGGTTAAGAGTTAGATATAATAAAAGTTACGTTTTAGTGTTTAACAGATAGAGAACTGATAGAGTTTAAGTTTGCCTATGGCAAAATAGTAAATATAGGTATCAATCAGGGCTTCAAAAAAGCCCGCTTGACCCACATTTGGTGCGTAGGCGTTAATGATGGTAAAGAGCTGTCCGCTTATCGAAAGAACCAGGATGAGATAAGGGGCTTCCGGGTCAGCGGTACAACTAATGACCTGGTGGGGTAGGGAGCGATGAATAGCTATGGCCACTCCCCTGGACCTGGACTCCGAGTAGTTGGCAAAATGCCAAGAAGTGTAGTGTTTATGTTTGATGTTGGGGGCATGTCCTACCTTGAAATGGGTTTCTTGGAAACACACGATCAAGGCCCTGGAACGATGAAAGTGATGAAGAAGCTGCGCCCTCTTTTCTGGAGTGTTCAGGCCCTTTGCATTAAATGAGGCGATGCGGAGGTCCATTGGTGTCAAGGTCAGGAGAATGGGTGTAGTCCCCTACACTAACGCCGCAGCTGTTAAAAGCAAAGAAAAAGAGAAGAGGAAGAGAGAGAGAAAAAAAACACAAAAAAAAGGGGGGGGGGAGAGGACACACCCCAAAAAGAAGGGGAGTAGGGGAAAAACTACACAACACTCAACCACACAAACTAACACACAAAGACGCACAGAGACATAACCAAAAAGCAGGAGCCGGGGTCCTGCGCTTTAACTGAACAGTTAACGTTCTATGAACAGGATTCCTACTAGGCTAAAACAACCCAGACGAGGGTTCTACCTACTGGGGGGAAGTGGTAATGCTCTGGAACATAGAGGGAGGCTCCTCGCAACCATGACTAATTAGAAAAATAGCAAAAACAGCAAAAGTAACCGGTATTCTTATAACAAGAATGTGTATATGGGGAATACTCAAACATCTGCATGAGCGCAGAAGGATATTAACAAAGAAAACCTTTGTGAACTAACCGCGCCCAGCAGGGCTACCTAGGAGGATCCACACTCCTGCTCCCAGTGACTCTCTAAGATCTAGTATGGATCAGAGTAGTAATAGAAAAGTCCCAAAGGAACCTGCCAGGGACAGAACTCAAGTAGAGTGTCATGGAGGAGAGCATCATTTGTCGTGAGTCAGCATGTCGCTGGATGTTGATTGATGCCCCTCCTGGTGCCTTCTTGGCGAGGCGGAACTGGGTGCCGCGGGAATAATATTCAAATGTCTCTTCCGTTAGGCGGGCCTGAGGGAGAGAGATGTCAAAGTTGGCCAGTCCGGAAAAGACAGGTCCTCTAGGTGTAGAGCACGCAGAACAGGCGGAATGTCCTCCGGTGAGCGGACAGTCATGGTCTGTTTAGATAAGCCAACATGGAGCGCAAAAGGGTACCCCCAATGGAAGGGAACATTTTTCTCTCGCAGTGCATCCAAGAGTGGCTTTAAGGACGCTCTCTGAGCCAGAGTAAGTCGCGACAAGTCCTGTAAGATCCTAATGGGAGCGCCCTTGTAGGTCAGTGATTTGCGGCGTCTAGCTTCGTACAGAATGTCCTCCTTCATGGCGAAAAAATGCACTCGACACACAACCTCACGTGGTCTGGAATCATCAGGGTTTGGGGGCCGCAACACTCTATGGACTCTATCCAGTTCAATATGAGCCATGGACGGACGACCTAGGAGGTCATTAAAGATAGCCATGATGACTGCATACAGGTCGGCACTTGAGACGGCTTCGGGGAGGCCCCTGATGCGCAAGTTATTGCGTCTGCTACGATTTTCAATATCGTCCAGGTGCTGTTGTATGGAAAATATTTGAGCAGAATGATGCGCCACCGCATCTGAAACCCGTCCAAGATCAGCAGAGGTCTGGTTCTGGGCGCGGTCCAACCCGTCCACTTTAGTGTGTAAAGAGGTTAATTCTGTGCGAAATTGAGCGAACTCCTGCTCGCATTTCTCGACCATCCGCTCAGATATTGCAGAGATGTCGGCCCTGGAGGGGAACGACTGTATTAGTTGTTTCAAGTCAGCCAGAGTCACCGACTGGTTTTCATCTCGCATAGCCGGGGCATCATATATAGGAAAGACACTTGTACCTGGTCAGGTGGCTGTGCGGTGGCTCCAAAGATTGGAGGGGTCCCCCCTCAAGCTGTCAGGTGGGCATGAGCGGGCAGGCGAGATAGCTGAATCAAGCACACTGTGTCCCCCATGGGGTGCAGAAGACAGTCCAGGTGAAGGTAGACCAGGGGTAACCAGTAGGACCGTTGGAGGTGTTGGCGGGTTGTGCATGGGGGACGCCGCCCAAGAGGACCCAGTGGACCAGGTAGGGGATCCTGCAACAGATGGGTGGAGGCCCAGAGGGTCAGCAGATGGAGAGACCCGGTGTTTCATGGGGTTAATGCTCCCTCCAAATGGATGCGAAGGTGAGCCGGTGGTCCTCTTCAGTGATATGGGGCCAGATTACAGAGAAGGAGGGACCCCTTTGGCAGAACGGTCCCTCTGAGGTTTATGGCCCAGCAATGTCCATGGAGAAGGTGAGAAGGGCCCACAGGGGTGTGAGGGAGCTGTTGTGGAATCCCCCTGTATAACCTGGAGGGGGCCCACCTGAACCATGAGGCGTCTGAACTGTGCCTGAGCCCGGCTGCTGACTATGCCGGGTCCCCCCTGGCTCTGGCAAGAGCGCAGTCCGTGCGCAGTTCTTGGCCGCCGCGGGCAGTGACTCACCACGCGGCGGGATCGCAGAGAGAGCAGCGCTTCCGTCCCGGGACTCGGGTGCAGATGAGGCAGACTGGACGCTGGAACTCTTCTCCTCCGCCAGTGAGTACGGAGCCTGGAGGTGTCGGGACGTCCTCAGCAGAGATGGAGAGGGCGGGGAAGAGAGCGCTCCCCTCGGCAGTAGGCTTCCATCCAGGGAGTCAGAGCGGGACGCCATGCGGTGCCGGCCATCTTGTGGATCCGCGGGGCTGAGGGCCGGGAGTGAAAGCGCCAGTTTAACTGGGGGGAAGAAAGCTTCAATCTCCCCTTGTGCAGAGCCAGGACGCATGGTGGATCTGCCCTTCTGGCGCTTGCTTGTCTTCCCCATGATCACATTAGAAATAGCCCGGTAAAGCTGGAGGATGCGAGGAGCTCAGCACAATGCGTCCTCACACGGCCATTCCTAAGCCACGCCCCTCTTGAATTGGGATTTAAACCGTCCTCCTCATCCTGCTGTTCACATTGTGACATCATGAGACCAAGACAACACCTTACAATTGATCAACAGTACCTTACCATTGCGAGGCTTCAAGCACGAAAGTTGCCACTAAGCTTACAGTGTCACAGAGTGTCATCAGCAGGTTGTATTAGAGATACAGAGAGACTGGAAGAGTCACAGAAAGGCAAAGAAGTGGACATCTTTTTGCTCCATCACAAACTGGTGACCGCTTCATTGTAAACCATCCACTGCGGAACCAGATGATGAAAGTCGCACAACTCCAGGCACATTTAAGGGAAGTGAGAGGCTACCAAGTGTCACGTCAGACCATTTGAAACCATTTTCATCAACAAAAATTATACATAAGGGCATTACATGTTACAATACCAGTAACTCTCCACTGCTAACACCAGAAGAGCAGCTGAGCAGCTTTATGCTCCTAATACACACAGCCCTATTACTATGGCTTTAGGCAGCATTCAGATGGAGAAAATGTGGTTAATTTTTGCAAAAGAAAAGAGGAGGTCCTATCTCCTACATGAACCGAAAATATGCCCTTGTGAATACAGCTTTATTTGCAGGGTCGATGGTCATGAAATCAGTTCACCACCATAAATGAAAACTCTGTGGACATACTGAGGACATAAGGCTATGTCTCCACTGCACACAAAAACGTCCGTTTTTTCAGCGTTATTCGTTTTATAAAAACGCTGAAAAAATGACTGAAACCAGATCCCATAGACTAGTATAGTAAAAACGTCCTGTTGTCTCCATAGAACTTTTTATGATCGTCTTGTTTACTGGTCGTCTTTTGAAACATGTTGCACAAAACAAAGGCCGAAAATTTACTATTGAAGTATATGTAAAGCGCTGGATGTTTTGTGGCATGTTTTTTTACGCCTTTTTTTGTAGAAATCCATAGAAACACAATGCTTTGCATTTCCGCAAAAAAAAAAACGTCAAAAGTGCATAAAAAAAACGCGCAAAAAAACTGACATTCTTTCAGCGGCTTTTGTTTTATGAACATTTTTAGGATTTGGTTTTCAGGTCATTTTTTGTCCACTGCCGTGTTGACATAGCCTATCAATTATCAACTAATTTTTACATGGGTCTCGTGGTTTGTATTGTTTTTTCAAGTTTTTTCTTTATTCATTACTTAGATGAGCATAAAGCAAAACAGAATACAGTTGCCTGCACAGGGACTTGAACCCTGGACCCTCAGATTAAAAGTCTGATGCTCTACCGACTGAGCTATCCGGGCTCCTGGTGTTTCTTTTGCAGTCCCCAACCTTTGTTCCATCAGGGACCAATTTTATGCAAGACGATTTTGCCACGTCCCTATCAGGGGTGGCGTTATTGGGGGCGTGGTTGAGAGGGTTGGACACTTAGGGCATGTCTCCACGGCATGGGTTTTCAGCCGGTTTTACTCACGGTTTTCGATTTTGAAAATCGTCTGACAAACATTAAAATGGAGCTGCATGGAAACCCAGCACAGCAGTCCCCACTGCACAGGTTTTCCGCCCGGCGGTCCGAAAAACTTAAAACATGTTCATTCTTCCGTCCGGTTTTCAGATGGAATATGAACATGCCTATGCAAAAGGGGAGGACTTTTCTCCGCTGATCGCAGAGAAAAGCCGATTCCCTGTGGCCGTGTGCACGGCCCGAAAACCGTGCAAATACCAGTCAGACACACCAACCGGTATTTGTCCTGTGTCGTGGGGACGCACCCTTAGGCTATGTTCACACGGCTTAACTGCGGAACGTAATTACGCCCCGCAATTACGCCATGTGGCCGGGGGCGGGAGTGGGGGGCTGGCATCTCGCAGGCCCATAGACTATCATTACTGGCGGCGCGTATACGTCGCTGGTAATTCACGTCTCTCATCTCCCCCCTCGGCGTATTCGCCGCGCAGAGAGAGGAGACATAATTCATAGTTCTCTATGAGAGCTGTGGATTACCGTAATGACTGGGCCGTTTTCAGCCCGTAATTTGCGCACTCTCGCGCATAATTACGGACTGAAATATGGCCCATTTTAAGCCGTGTGAACATGGCCTTAGAATCACACTCACAAAAAATACAATAAAGTGTATACTGTGTCATTTAGGGGTATAATATGGAATAACTAATTTATTATAACTGCAGACTGATTGTCTGCTTTATATAATATTTTATATTATAAGTTTGTAATATATATATATATATATATATTATATTATTAAAATATTATATAGTGTTTAACCACAGAGCTGACAATCAGTCTGCATTTCTATTGTGGGTCAGCAATACATGTATATATAAATATATATAATCAGCTCTGTGAGCCCCATTGTGTAGGTAGATTCATAGGTCCCCCAATCATCTAGAAAACATGAGGAATTTTTGTATATTTTCATCTCCCTGTATGTGTCAGGATCTGTCCAGGGCAGAGTGATCTTTAAGGAAGTCCCTTTTGAGGGTTTATGGGGTTGTGTGTAACCATCAGGTTCCTCATTCTCCTGCAACCTTTGTCTGATGGTTGGAGAAGGTTTGTTGGGGGGCTAGTCATCTTTTTATAGGAGGCCTGTTATTCTATTCAATCTTGTGCACTTTTTTTTGTGAAAATATTTATTTACAATCAGTCATCAAATATCCTTGTGCACTTCTTTAGGCACTTGTGTGAAGAACATGCAATCAAGCTTAAAAGAAAAAAAGTCTCCCCATCTGGGAGGTTGATTATCTTTCTTGACATTGGGGTGGTAGCCCAAGTAGAATCCAGGAGCTAGATAAGCTTAGGGAGAGCCTGAGTGAAGATGGACATTGATCCTTGACTATTGCAGGACTTTACTAGGCCCCAATATGTGTTTTCGGAGGGGGGGTTCTTGACAGGTCATATAAAAAAAGGATTTACTCTGTGTGCTCAGTGTGTGTTCACGTCACATGTATCTCAAGACTATTCATGGTGAAGCCTATGGGGTAATTTTTAGCCTTCTGTTTCTCCTTCCCCATGTGATGCTTAAACCCGTGTAAAATTGTTATCGCCAGAATTATAACGATGCACAGAAAAAAAAAAATGCCATTGATTTTGTACATGTAGCAATGTAAAAAAAAATGTGCTTCTTTTCCAACTCCAACCCACAAATAATTTTTTTTCTGGTTCCCTAGTAAATTATATGTTGCGTTACATCATGCAATTAAAAAAAAATAATTCGCTTCTAAAAAGTAAACCCTAATGTAATTATGAAGACAGAAAAAATAAGTTATGTTCATGTAAAGTGACCTCAAGGAAAGACCAATTCTGAAACTCAGAATACTATTGGAATATACAGTACAATACACATAGAAAAATATTCCAGTATAAAACCTAACTTTTAATACAAATAGTTAAAAATGTTTACGTGAAAACTTTACATTGACAGGTCCCAACTAAGAGAGGGACTAACCACAATAAATCTCAGACAAATAACGAAAAGAGGATTTAAATAGAGCCTACTATCCCTAGTCTATCGCATGCCCTAGGTGTGGCCCTAAGCGGGATAATTGTCCTGAAAAAGGACGGTCCCACAATCTAATCTCCTCCACTAACTGACCCTTACAACTCACAAAGAATGGAAAATATAAAGAACAACCTCAAACAATGGGTGCAAAGTGTACACTTCCAATCAAGCATCAAAAATACATACAATGCAAGAGTAAATGCTTACCACCCAGATGCGTTTCCCTCTTGCGTTCTCCAGGGCGCAATCTCACATAAGGTCTCACGACCCGTATTTTCTATTGAAATCAATAAAAAATAGGCTGTATTTTTTGAGGATTTGCCACGGTTTGACGATCAGTATCCATCGGCAAATACGCCGAAATAAGCCGTGTGAAAGGCCCCAAAGGGGAAATTGTCCTGAAAAAGGACGGCCCCACAATCTAATTCCCCCCTAATGACCCTTACAACTCACAAAGAAGGGGAAAATAAAAGAAAAACCTAAAAAAAAAGGGGTGCAAATGTAAATTTCCCAAATCAGCATCAAAAATAATACAAAGCAAGAGTTAAGTTACCCCCAATGCGTTTCCCTTCAACAGCAGATTTCCCTCAGGGGGTGCAATCGACATAAGGGTCCAAGGCTAGTGTGCCCTCTTAGAGAAGGGTATCCCTCAATAAGAAGCTAATGTGCCTTTCATGAGAGTCCCTCAGTGAATGAATGGGGTATTTTTTGAATGGGGTATTTTTCTATGTTCATGTAAAGTGATGTTAAAATAACTATCATTTTAAAAAAAATGAGTTTCATCATAGATTATTATATATCAAAAACTAAAGTATCTGTTTCTGTTTAGTTATTTCATTTCTGAGTGTGGTGATCATTCTTTTTTTTTTTACTACACATTTTAGGCCATGTCCCCACTGCATGGATTTTCCGCCCCGGCGGTTTTTCAGACCGTCGGTGGTCCGAAAAACATTGAACATGTTCATTCTTCCATCCGGAATGGAATATTAACATGCCTATTTGAAGGGTGAGGGCTTTTCTCCGCCATCCGTGGAGAAAGGCTGACCCCCAGTAGCCGTGTGCATGGCACAAAAACAGGTATTTGTCACATACCATGTGAACGGCCCCTTAGTGTCCTGGGAGACTGTCAAAAATTGCCGTAGCTACATGTATTTCAAGTCATCATGGCGGGGTACTGAGAAAAGTTTTCAATTAGCAATAATCACACCTCGGATAAACCTCATTGGCTATGATACTGCCACTGCGCAAAGCTAACAAAAAATGAGAGCAGTGATGGCCTCCTGACCAGTCACAATAGCTATTAGGTCTCAGAGTAATGCAAAAGATTCTGGGAATGACTATGTTAATGAACCCCCTCCACTAAATCCACAAGAGGAAATGAAAAAAGCAAAGACCACATGGTTGGGGGAAGGAAAAAAGACACAGACAATAAAAAGAAAACAAAAAAAAATGCTTCCTAGAACTGACAGAAAATGTGATGATTCTGGTCATTGCAAGGTTTGAGCTGAGACTTATCTGGATAATTGCCAGAAGGTTATGGAGACTGGAAGGGCAGAGTATGGTGTAAAGAGACATTACTGTATCTTAAAAGTCAGAATCACAGATATAGCAGAATACCTAAAAAAAAGTTACAAAAAATCCTGCACCAAAAAGGTCATACGACACTAAAAGAGTAGAAAGAAACAAGGTGCCCCATGCCCGAATCTGATGGACAGGAGACACAGCACGAGATCCGGCAATCAGTCACGTCACTGTGTGTTCTAGTGTGTCACTTTTTGTGTTTATCGATCAGAGGATGGGGTACCCTTTTGGGACCCTCCTGAAGTCTAGGGGGAGAATGTGTGGCCTTCTGGTTCCTTTCTCCCCTGCAAACCCCGGCACTCTTCGGAGTCGGCCACCAGGTGAGCACTTGGTTGAAGTTTGGTGTGGCAGGCCATTCTGACGCCAAGTGTGAGTTTGTAGGCTCGATCTGCTTCGGCAGTGGGGCCATTTGTGTGACCTCATGCAGATGCTTTCTGGCTCGGTGAGGGAGCATCTAGTTCTCCCTCTGCTTCAGTAGGAGAGAATATGTTTTGTGTATCCCTGTGCAGGTACCTTATGGTCCGGCAGGGATATATTCTCGTTCTAGGTTTAGGGGGGCCCATTACTTTTAAGTATAGGACTGCGATAGACCATAGCCTTAATGCACTGTTTATTGTGTGGCACTTTTGTTGCACTTTTTTTGGGCATTATGGTGTTTGTTGCATGTTTTTTTAGGGCTTTAAAAAAAAAAATCAGTCTCAGCTATTAGCCATAGAAATCTTGACTTTTATTAGAAAAGGTTAAAATCCAGTTCAAGTATAAATCAGTAAAAAGATGCAACCTGATTACTTCCACACAACGAGTAAAATTTACTCATTTTAATCTCGTCAGATTCTACCGTTGAAAACCACGTCATCGGGAAGTCAAGCAAGATGGTCGCATGTTAGGTGAACTCCGACCACAGGCCATCTATTTTAGCAAGCCCTAACGCCATCTTCGCTTTAAATGGGCAGAGGAGTTTCCCAAACCCACCACCAAAACACCCCACGGGGGCTCCGGCCCTGTCACGGACCCAGACGGCGCTGGACCATTACCTCGCTCCTGCTGCGCGGGCGCCGCGAGTCCCGCCATCACAGCCGACATCCTCAAAGCCCGCGCCTACACCTGCCTGCTTGCAGTCTCACTCAGCGGCGGCATTGGGACCGGAGGACTCCCCGTATCGCCCGGTGACCAGGGCAACGAGAGCAGCGTGCCTCCTTTCAGCTGCGGCCACGGACCGGGCAGAGAGCTCAGAGCCGCATCAGGTACAAAGCGCTGCGGCCCCCTCCCTTTTCTACCCCGCGGCCCCAAAAACCGGCAGCTGAAAATCAGCCAACATGGCGCTTACCCGCCGCTGTACAGCGTTTAAGGCAGCAAGCCCTCCTCACAGTGCCCCAAACTCCAAAGCCTCTGCAGGGCCCCTCAGCTCAGCCCCTCCCGGGGCTTAGAAGCGGTGGAATCAGGGCCTCATGCATCCCCCCACATGCTGGATTCAGGCAGTGGTGCCTTCTCCTGGCAGGGATCCCCTGCATCCTCCCCGGCTCAGCACAGCCCTTTTCCTCCAGACCGACACATGTGGGCTGATTTATTGCAGCAATTGCCAACTAAAGATGATATGAAGACCTTCTTCAAAGATGAGATTACAGCCCTTAGACAGGACATCAAGCAAATAGCATCTCGAGTAGAAACACTGGAGGAGGATCATGACAACAAACGAAAGTATATTGCCCAGATTCATCCCTCTATCTCTGCACAGATGTCTATGGTCCGAGACAGGTCGAAGATCTTGATAACCGGGGCCGTAGGAACAACATACGGGTGCAGGGACTTCCTGAGGCGCAGGGGGAAGATAACATACAACCCATCTTGGACACTATATTCAACCAGATCCTGGGGACTTCCCCCCCCCGCCCTGTCAAACTAGACAGGGCCCACAGGGCGCTCCGACCCAAAGGATCTACTCCACTTCCTAGAGACATCATTTGTTGCCTACATGACCATGCAGTGAAGGAAGCCATTATGGAAAAGGCCAGTGGTCTGCGCAACATAGACTACCAAGGTGCCCCTATCCAAATTTTTTCTGACCTATCTTGGCACACGCTGCAGAAGAGGCGCCACCTACGACCACTCTTGGCCATCCTGAAGGAAAAGCGCATACCCTATCGGTGGAACTTTCCCTTCGCTCTTTCCGCTCGAGTTGAGGGTCGGTCAGCAGTCCTCAGAGCTCTCTCAGATCTTCCGGGCTTTTGCAAAACACTTCAGCTCCCTATCCCGAGGCTGGATGACTGGGAACTTCCCGGCATACCACCTCCACCGCCTCCGATCTGGCAGCCGGCCACAACTCACAAGGGACGCTCCCCTGGTACTTCTCCGATGCAGAGGAACAGACGTTCGCCTCCTCGCTAAGCACAAGAATGAGCGGCGGACAGCTGAGTAGTGGCTTTCATACTGATGTTTGGGACTGATGTCTCTTGCTTTTGATCTTTTTCCTCTTGTCCAGTTACAGGGCATAAGTTGTTCAGTCTATAATTTAAAAGATGGCCTGTCGGTTGCCTGACTCACGATCCTCTCTTGAGTTTTGTGGTATACCTTTTTTCCGGCATCTCTCTCTCTTCCCTCTTGTGATTTCCTAACCAGAGGGAACTGAGAAGGGTTCTTTCATTTCTTCTCTTTTGTAGAGCTCAGCTCTTTTTAGTAAATTTTAGGAGGGCGGGCTTTCAACTAACAACCCTCGTGTTTTGTTTTTTAGTTGGGTTCTTGGTGACAGCCCGTGACAAACTCCATACCCCAGACACCCGGCGTTCTTACGCTTCAGAAGGGGCGCTAGGGGCAGTTTTTTCCCTTACGCCAGGTTCGCACTTACTTGCCGTGGTGAATACTCGTTGGATTTGTTTGTGATATCATCTTTGTTTCCCCAGTCTGCGTCTAATTCTTCCCTTCCTACTGTTCCATCCCTCCTCCTGTCACCATCCTCGTCTGAGGCCCTAGTCTACATACAGATTAAGGAAGGTAGCCTCTTAGTACATACGTCTCCACAGAACACCTCATAGTTTGTACATTATACTATCTTCTGCCGGCCATGGTACGCTGTGTCACTTTAAATGTAAAAGGGCTCAATTCTAATGTGAAGAGGAGATTAGCCTTGAGGGAGTGCCGATCTTTGCAGGCGGATGTGGTCTTCCTGCAGGAGACTCACTATGACCCCAAAGGATCGTTCAACTTTGCCAAACATATATACCCGACGGTTTTCTCTGCTGTTAATGACAAAAAAAAGGCCGGGGTCGCAATATTGATATCCAGAACTTGTCCTTTGCAAGTTCAGGCATCGTTGGTCGATCCGGCAGGACGATATATCATTCTTAAAGCCACACTTGGTGGGAGGCCAATCACCCTGTGTAATGTGTACGTGCCAAACTCCTCCCAGATATTCTTTTTGCACAGAGTATTCGCTAAGCTCACTCAATTCCCCTCCACGGCCGTACTTTTAGGAGGCGACTTTAACCTGATTTTTTCAGATTCGATGGACAGGTGTGCCACGGGGGGGGAAACCCTTGGGCCTAAACTCAGCTAGGCTTTCGGCGGCCTTCAGAAGGCTCATTCGATCCCATGGGCTATTTGACCTTTGGAGGGTGAACCACCCTAAGGACAAAGAATACTCTTTTTTCTCCCATCCCCATCAGACTCATACCAGGCTCGATTATTTTTTTGGCAATGTGCCGACTCTCCGTATGCTGAGAGCCTCCTGCATAGGACCGATCACCTGGTCCGACCATGCCCCGGTCACGGCCGATTTTGACTTCTAATCCCCCTCGCTTCGATCATGCCATTGGCGCCTAAACGAGACCCTTATTAAGAGGCCGGCTCAGAGAGAGGTATTGCGCGATATCCTTTCCTCCTATTTTGATCTGAACGAGGGATCAGTCTCCTCGCCTTCTGTCCTATGGGAGGCGCACAAGACAGTCTTCCGTGGCCATTGTATAGCTTTTGGTGCTAAGCTGAAAAAAGACTACTCAGAGAAAACTAAAGCCCTCCGGACTCTTTTGAAGGGGCTTGAGAGGAAGATTTTCCAGCATCCCAGGGTTACCACACTAAGGCGTATTGTAGCCTTGCGTGGCGAACTGAAAGACCTGGCCGTACGCAAAGAAGAAAAACTACTTCTCTATTCTAAACAAAAATATTATGAATACGGCAACAAAGCTCATACAATACTGGCCAGACAGCTTAAAGAGAGGTCGACTAGCTCTATGCCCCAAGCCCTTAGAGACAGAGATGGCACCTTGCGATATGACCCTGCATCTATTGCTAAGCTGTTTCTTCATTTCTTCTCGGATCTCGATTCCGTGCCCTCGACTCTCCCTAAGCATGAAGACACGGCCCAGAAGGCCATGCAGGACTTCCTGGGCCGATGCTCGCTGACACCCCTCCCACAGGAGGCTTTGACCTTGCTTGGGGCCCCTATACAGATGGAGGAACTCTTGGAGGTCATTAAAGCCCTTCCGTCGGGTAAGGCCCCTGGTCCAGACGGTCTTCCGTATTTGTACTACAAAGTATACTCAGGGATTCTAACTCCATATATGTTACAGCTTTACAACTCCTTTATGAAGGGGGCTCCGGTGCCCGACTCCATGTCCCACTCCCACATTACCCTCATTCATAAACCGGGCAAAGACCCAGCTGATAGTGCCAGTTACAGACCAATCGCCCTCCTTAATTCGGACTTAAAAATATATACGCAAATTCTGGCTAACAGATTAAATCAGTGGCTTCCCCAGCTAATTCACAAAGATCAGGTGGGCTTTGTCCCATTTCGGCAAGGAGGGGACAATACGAGGCGTACGATTGACTTGGTGGATGCGATTAATTATCAGTTGGGGCAAGCCCTGCTCCTTGGCCTGGATGCAGAAAAAGCCTTTGATAGGCTAAACTGGTCGTTTCTATTTGAAACACTATCAGCATATGGCTTTGCGGGTCCATTTGTGACAGCAATAAAGGGATTATATTGTTCCCCGTCTGCTTCTATTAAATTACCCCATTATATATCAGACACCTTTACGATTCACAATGGTACCAGGCAAGGTTGCCCGTTGTCCCCGCTGCTATTTGCGCTTTGCATCGAGCCACTTGCTGCCGCTATCCGAGCCAATCCTGATATTAAAGGCATCCAGGTCAGGGAAACGGAGTTTAAGCTGTCTCTTTTCGCAGATGATATTCTTTTGACACTCACAGAAATGCATATTTCTCTGCCAGCTATCCACGCCCTCCTTGCCGAGTTTGGAACTCTGTCCGGGTATAAAATTAACACAGCTAAGATGGAAGCTCTTCCTATAAACATCCCCCAGGAGGTCCTACTAACCCTTCAGCGCAATTATCCCTATAGATGGCAGACCCATTCTATTAAGTATTTAGGGACACAGATAACCACGCAGTATGGCTCTCTTTATAGCGCAAATTTTCCTTCGCTCTTTAGAGAGATAAAACTCCTGCTCTCTAAATGGCACTCCCTTCCACTCTCTTTTTTCGGGAGAATAAACTCGGTTAAGATGTCCATCCTGCCCAAGCTCCTTTATCTCTTCGAAACTCTACCGGTAGCAGTCCCGCTGGGGGAGCTGCGCTCTATTCAGGCAGCCATCCTACGATTTATATGGGCAAAAGGCCGGCATAGGGTGGCCAAGAGTGTGCTTATGGCTAGTAAACAAAGGGGCGGTTTGGCAGTTCCAGACATCCTTCTTTACTATTGGGCCTCTCATCTACGTCGCATCCCAGCATGGTCTACTCTCAGGGCGTACTCCAAGTGGATGGAGATTGAGAAGCTATGGCTTGCTCCATTCCATCCGAATGCACTCCTTTGGCATTCTAGACCTCTGCCCGAGCTAGGCTATCTATTGGGCCCCATTAAGTTCACCCAACAGATTTGGAACTACTGTAAGGACAGGTTTAAGCTGACCTCTAAGGCGTCTCCTATGGCCTCTTTCTTATGCACTCCTTTACTACCTACGGGATCGTCAAGGCTAGTCGCTGGGCCGTGGCTGGGGCATGGGTTGTTTCGATTTGTTGATATCACAAAACCTGGGGACCGGAAGCTGATACCGTTCTCAACCCTCCAGAGGGATTACCAACTCCCAGAGAGATCACGATTTCACTATCTGCAGTTCTCACACATTTTGTCCTCCATGATTGGCACGTCCACATTATCTATGCCCACTCAGTTCGAGCGTATATGTAAAGCAGGCCACTCCACTAAGGGGCTTATCTCTGCACTTTACGCTATCCTCTCGAACCCATCCCCTGAGGAAGCACCAACCCACAGATATATGGCTAAATGGGAAACTTATCTGGGCAGGGAAATCCCTTACCCGACTTGGCAGGCCATATGGAAGGCTGCGGCCAAGTCCTCAATCTGCACTACATACAGAGACAATTTATATAAAATACTGCTATTTTGGTATCATACCCCTGAAGTCCTACATAAGTGGAATCCTCAGCTCCCGCAAATCTGCTGGAGATGCCGATCCTCTGTCGGAACGCTCCCCCACATCTTTTGGGACTGCCCAATAATCCAAGGATTTTGGCTACAGGTACAGAATCTCTTACACAATGTTTTAGGGGTAAGAGTTCCCCTTGATCCCCTGACCTATCTGTTGAGTAGCCCTGTAAAGGGTATCCCTAAAGCTGACTCCACCCTAATGTTATATATCTTGACTGCAGCCAGGTGTTTGATTTCGGGAAGGTGGCGCCAGACTAGTCCACCTAACGCGGAGGATCTTTGCCAAAGAATAGCTGATATTCGCCGAATGGAATATTTGACGGCCTCATTGCATGACAGGTTGGACCGGTTTGAGAGGACATGGCTTTCCTGGGACGTTTACCGAACCTTACATCTAGCATAAAATGTATTAAACACCCTTCATACACTTCTCCTCCCCGTCACCCTATCCTGATCCTATCCCTCTTCCCTTTGTCTGTAGTGTTGTATGTCTGTATGTCCTAGATTTTTCATATGCCTTGATCTTTGAAATTCAATTTGTTGATTTGCGATTTGAACATCCGCATATAATGCCTTAATGTTTAAAAAGTTTTCGAGATTTTATACACTCCACAGTTGCGCCGTAATCACTATATGCTACTCTACTCGGTGGCGCTTGACAAGCATGTATATTGTAAATCTCCTTCTGCATATATTTCTATGTAATACTATTACTATTTTATATTGAAAACTTAATAAAAATTTTCAATTTAAAAAGAAAACCACGTCATCAACGAGTATCTCACGCGGATATCGGTTGCCTTTTTCTGGCGGATTTACAGTCAGAAAACAAGTCCCATTCATTTATATGGGGGTTTTGAACATGGATCTGCATCCAAAACAACATAGAATCGATTTTGATTATTTACTTTCTGTTTTAGATGAGTGTTTGAAGTCAGAATCCGCGTGGACTCAGTCATATCATCGCTCATGTGTTTTGGCAGGGTGCCTTACTTATAGCATACAATAGTATCAACAGTATTATGTACACACCTGAACATCTCTGTTAAAGCAACTTCATTGCCAAAAAAACCAAAGAATTATATTCTAATTTATGGGCGGCCCAAAACATGCATGCAATTTTGAAGGCGAAGTTTAGGGAAGCTCGGGACCTTTTTAATCCCTTCCTCCACGGTCATAAGGAATCGATTTTATCGATGGAGTAGCCAACAGGGCACATTATTTCCACATATGACCAGACCTTGGAAGGTCTGCCCTCCTATTTCATCTGCACTGTGCCCGATGACGAGACGTCTACTCAGAGACCCTGTGGAGACTGACAAGGCATTCGTGGAGTACTATGGGTCCTTGTATCGTGCTGCTTCATATGATAATCAGAAGGTTTCCTCCTTTTTAGTTATGGTTACTGTATCCGTGAGGCACAGTGTCTTGCAAAAATGGCAATACACTATGTGGAAATCCCTAAAGAAGCATTTATGCTATCTATCATACATGAAAAAACTTGTATGATAGATACAGGCTGTCATAAGAAGTGCAGCTTGCAAGTCTGGTGTGTTTTCTTATTTTTTTCTCTCTGTATAATGGAGGTCGGTTGACCTAGTGAGAGGCCGTGAATTGGCTGTATTGAGAGGTATTGATAGTGTTGGACTTCCCTATTTTGAGATCACGTTTAAAGTCGTGGGCAGCTTAAACATCTTTTGATCAAAATATGTGAACCGAGAGTCTCAAAGTTTTTTCATGCACAGTGTCTTGGTCTCAAAAGCGATAGCTTCTCCGCCGAATTTTACAAAATTCTTAAATCGGATGCGGTCGCCCAACTGCCGAAATTCATTAACGAGATATGTTCATCCAGTTCTTTATGTAAACCACCCCTAATTTATGCAACATGGCTGGACCATTGTGTAAACTACTCACTTCTCACCCTTTGTCTCACCCATACACCCTAATAGATTGTAAGCTCTTGCGAGCAGGGCCGTCACACCTTGTGTCTGATCTGTAAGTAGCTTTTTCTGTATTATGTTTGTCTTTTTGTTTGTACTTAATATGTTGGGGTAATATAAATAAAGATTATTATTCTTCCTTTTTTCCAGAGAAGTGAAATCCTTCTTTAACTCTAGACTAATTTTGCTTTTGAAGCCAGGATCCCACTCCCATCATATAGGCTCATATCCCTACTTAACCAAGACTATAAGCTATTAGCAAAAAATATTGCAAATTGACCAACTATTTCTTCCTGCTCCTTGCACCCCTTTCATGCAGGGTTTACAAGGCTCCGCCATTCCACCAGAAATGTTAGTGGCAAGCATGGGGATATCTGCAGCCCAGGAGCATGCACAGGCTGTATCCACGTTGTTAAGCCTGGATGTAGAGAAAGCTTTTATAAAGGTCTCCAGGCCATTTCAGACTGCCGCTCTGACAAGAAGGGGATCTGATACCTTCTTTATACCTTATACCACCTCCTGTTCTCTTCCCCTCCTTGTAGATTGTAAGCCCTCGCGGGTAGGGTCCTCTCTCCCTCTGTCGTACCAATTGTCATTAATCACTTATCATTGTACTCGTTTGACTTATGTTATGTATGTAACCCCTTGAATGTACAGCGCCCTGGAATCAATGGCGCTTTAAAATACTTAATAATAATAATAATAATAATAATAATAATATACACTTCTTGAATCACTTACATCTAAATTCTACTACCAGTTTATTCATCAATGGTCATTCATGACAGACAATGAATAGACCTTATAGAGGAGCGAAGCAAGGTTGCCTCTTATCACCGATCCTATTTCATTTCTCCATAGACCCATTACTATATCACATCTCTCAATCCCCGGCTTTCCAGGAAGTTATTAAACACCATTGGGAATTTAACCTAACGGCAGTCGCGGACGATCTGTTGCAGATGATCTCACACCTGAAACAAACATTGACTCGTATACTTGCAGAAATACAAGAAAAGGGAGGTCTGTCTGGGTATGATATTAATGTGGACAAAAGCGGAAGCCTCATCTTAAATGGTCCAGCCAGGCCCCTCTGGACATCTGCCTACACAGTTCCATGGTGCTCCTCTTCCCTCAAATACCTACGTATTCTACTTACCAGAATTCCCACACGCTTATATGCTCATAACATGAACAGATGCATCACTTCACTTCCTTGACTCAAACCCTGGGGACCTGGGCCCATATATATCGCTTGCCTTTATGGGGAAGGCTAATCACCTCAAAATGTTTAAAATCCCAACACTACTATACCTATACGTTTACCTGTTTATCTTAGGCATCGAGAAGAAAAACAGATCAATACACTGTTCTGAACATTTGTTTGGGGGTGGTAAATGGGCACGTATCCCTTTACATCTCCTTCAGCAGCCTAAGTTGAATGGAGGTCTTGGGTTTCTGAATATCCGATTTTATAATTTGGCGGCACTAGGCCGATATATATCACAGAGGAGGTGTTTACTAAAGGTTCCCTTGACTGAATAGTCTTGCCTGGCACATCCCTTTTAGATTTTTTACATATGAGCTGAGCAGATCTCCATGGGTATGCAAGCAAATCTCCTGTTTGGCATGCCTGGAAAAAAATTCAATACATCAAACACTTGTCTCCAAATTACTCTTTACACCTCTCGCTTGCTTATAATCCAGGCTTCCTGGATGGCACCCTTAATGGCAGGTTTAGAAGAATGAACTGACAAGGTCTACAATCACTTAGCCAATTGGTAAACCCTCTAACGTGTAACCCTTACCCATTTACTTAGATACATTTTTAATTATTTACAGGTAACCTGTCACGATACAGAAGTCTTAAATCAATTAACAGACACGGTCCCAGCTTTCACCGAGTTTTCATAAACCCTGCAACAAGATATATTCATTTGTCCACTATATAAAGGTTTATCCTTGGGACGACTAAAGGGGTTGTCTCACTACGTTGATTCGTCCTGTTTTCTTGGTTTCATTTTGAATTCAGGGGCGTGTTTACTGGCTTCTACTAGGCTGCACTAGAAGCCAGGTCTGTAGCTATAGCAACCAGTGCTGGCAGCCTATCAGGATAGCTCAAATAGGTCTGTAGCTATAGCAACCAGTGCTGGCAGCCTATCAGGAGAGATTGAACAGGTCTGTAGCTATAGCAACCAGTGCTGGCAGCCTATCAGGATAGCTCAAACAGGTATGTAGCTATAGCAACCAGTGCTGGCAGCCTATCAGGATAGATCAAACAGGTCTGTAGCTATAGCGACCTGAGGAGCTGATGCAGCCCATACAAGAGTGGATATATAGGAATAGGTAGGACACGGTTAATGGACACATATTGTATAGTGACTTGTTTTTGCAAGATGTAGTGAGACAAAGAAGGGGAAAGAACCAAAGTCACACATAGAAATATCCAAAAAAATGATTATAAAAGGAAAACAGGTATCTTAATAAAACTTAACATTTACTACAACAACAATAATAAGACCAGGTCTTTCCGGGCATAGGAATAGATTCTTTCCCGGATGATTCATTAACCCTCTCTTTTTCCAGCTGTGACATTTATATACATATATTCCTGAGTTATATTCCAAGTTATTGGGACATTAACTATGAAGCCACCAACCTACAAATAACCAAGTGGGAACATTTAAACCTCAAAGTTCATTTCAGCCGCCTTAGCAGATTCCTATAGGTTTCTCCCCTGGACCCGATATGTGGAAATGCATCTAAAAACTGCTAATTATGCTTATCTGACATCCATAAAAGCATTCAAAATGGGAATTTATGCCTCAAGTGTTTGTTTCAAATGTGGAGGAAGCAAATCTGTATCATTGCTTGTGGGCATGCCCTGAGATCCAACAATCCTGAGGGAACATAGCTAACTGCATACAAGGTTAATTGGAATGTTTCCTAAGGCCATGTTCACACGGCTTATTTCGCAACGGATTTGCGGCCGTATTTACGGCCGCAAATCGTTGTGAAATCAGTTACAAACAAGTAACTGGCCGTTTTACATTGATTTTAATGGGAAATACGTGTCGCCGTTCAGACGACACTTATTTCCTTTCCGGATTGCCGCCGTGGATTGCATCCGCAACACGGACGGAAAAACAATGTGCATGTGAATTATTTCCGGACAGATTCACCACCTATAATGAATGGGGATGGTGAATCCGTCGGGAAATCAGTTCCAAATACGTTCCACACTTAGTGGCACTTATTTGAAACTGATTTTCACCTGATTTAAGAACATATTTATGATCGGCAATCAGATGTAAATACGTTCTGAAATAAGCCGTGTGAACATAGCCTTACCCTGTGTACTTCTTGGGCACTTTTTGGCTCTGTGGATAGAGAGAGACCTCTGATTTAACCTCTAAGGAAGTACATCTGCTACATGTTTTACCAGCAGCAGCTAGGAAAGCTACAGTATCTCACAAACATGAGTACACCCCTCACTTTTTTGTAAATATTGTATTGTATTTTTTTATGGGACAACACAGAAGATATGAAACTTTGCTTCAAAGTAAAATAGTCAGTGTACAGCTTGTATAACAACCATCAATGGCTAAACCACTGGCAACAAAAGTGAGCACACTCCTAAGTGAAAATGGACAAATTGTGCCCATGTTGCTATTTTCCTTTCATGGTGTCATGTGACTTGTTAGTGTTACAAGGTCTCAGTATGAATTGGGAGCAGGTGTGTTAAATTTGGTGTTTTCGCTCTCACGCTCTCTAATGCTGGTCACTGGAAGTTCAACATGGCCCCTCATGGCAAAGAACTGTCTGAGGATCTGAAAAAAGGAATCGTTGCATAAAGATAACCTAGGCTCTAAAAAGTTTGCCAACACCCTGACACTGAGCTGCAGCGCAGTGGCCAAGACCATACAGCGCTTTAACAAGATATGTGCCACTCAGAGCAGGCCCCACCATGGTTGACCAAAGAAGTTGAGTGCACGTGCTACTGCCTGGGTGTTCTGCAGAGAGGAAAATTTACTCAATCAATGGTGATCAGGAGTAGTGGTGCTCCATGGATGTGATTCAGGACGCGGAGAGTATAAAAATTTCAAAATGAAAATATCTCTTTTGAATTGATGCTCATTCTTACCTGCTGGTTTTGTTTTTATACGCTGTTTATTGCAGTTGAACATTTTAGTTACCATTGATTTTTGATATGGTCACGTACGGTCAATTCTGCCCTGATGTCTTGTGATCTATGTGTATTATTGGATTGTAATTATATGTACATGAAGTAATGTTTTGTACAATGCACAATGGAAGCTTTAATAAAAAATATGTTTAAAAAAATCTATATTGTCGTTTTTAAATACAGGTTGGAGATCAGCTGCGGCTTTCCTAAGATGTTTATTTTTTTAGTAAAAATAAATTTTATTTACATATAATCAAAATTACAAACCTTTCAATGTAAATGCAAAATACAAGCAACATCAGTACAAATAAAGGCAATGTCATAACCATACATATACAAATATTTAAGTGTAGAAAGAAACTCAACTTTTAACCAGATGCTTCCACTTTTGAAATTTCCACACCCCCTATGCATCATCAGCACCAAATTTTCGCACATTCTGAAGATAAAACAAATATAAATTACTAAGAAAAATATGAAGTACGGTGATAAGTGACCACTAGGGGGCACCTGCTGCTGTCTTCCTAATATTTGGAATTCAGGAGGCTGCTTCTTGGAATCCTCGTGGATCTATTGAGGATGGCATCCTTGTAGGAATGTAATCCTCAGCGATAGCAAATACAATTTTCTTTTTTTTTTAATTAAAAGCAAGTGCCCAAACAGGGACTTGAACCCTGGACCCTCAGATTAAAAGTCTGATACTCTACCGACAGTGATCCACTGTCCTTATTGTGTGTCTAAAGATTCATCCTAGATTACAGTTTGTGCTTGGTGTCCCCCAATGTAGATTCCCTCAGGACACCTTGTATGGTAATTACATGCATTGGGGGATGTACATGAGAATGTGTCAGTGATTTTAGCGCCCTGTTGTGTGTTGCGTATGTTGCTGTGTTTGTGGGTGGAACATGGATTAAAGGGGTTTTATCGTTACAAAGCTCATGTCTCAGATTATGGAGACAGTAAAAATAAGCACTTTTGTAATTGGGTTGCATTACCTCTGTCACTTGGTTTAGCAGATATCAGCTTCTCTGTAAATCTGTATTCTGTTTCTGCTGTTGCTCTGTTGCTGGTCAGAACGCCCCCTGGTCGATTCCCTAGACACGCCCCCTGCACTGTGATTGGCTGGCTGACATTTCATTCAGCCTGTTGGGATACGCCCCTAGACAGGAAATGCCCTGGCCACGCCCCCTGCACTGTGATTGGCTGCCTGCACACTCTGTGTTTACTCCCCTCTGAGCTGTTAAAATCGATAGTGAAACCAAGGTCTGCTGCCTCTATGTACATCTCCCAGCTCTATGGTGATGATCTGGGCAATGACTGGCTGTTTAAAGGGCTTTTGCCAAGAGGTTGATTCACCTCCTCACAGGTCCAGTCCTTAAGCTGCTACTTGGAAAAGAAGGCGTTCTGTTCCTCAGATCGAATGCAAGCCCTGCCTCCTTATGACATCATCATCTGTAGTGTATAACATAAGGATTCAACACTGTGTCTGTATAAGCTGCTTGTGTAGTGCAGTGCTTAGGTGATCAGCCCTGCAAGACAGAGGTTGGGAGTTCAAGCCCCATCAGTGTTTTTTTTTTCTTTTATAAATTGTACACATATGTAAAGATACGAAAATATATGTGTGAACATCTATAATTTTATTTATATACACACACAAAGCTCCCCTATATAGTGTCCCATCCTCACAGTAGTCACACCGAGCACTTCCAACTGAACAGCCCGAACAGCTCAAACGATAACACTCCTTTAAGGATTCTGCATTTTTTGATTTTACAAGAGAAATTTCCAATCTTTGCTAGGAATGAGAGCACAATTACCAGGGTTTCTATGTAAAAAAAAATTGATTGTGCAATTAAAAAAGATATTTCGTTCCACAAAGACATTATAGAGTAATGCAAATAAAAAAGGAAATAGTTATGTTTTATTTAAAGTACAGATGAAATAATGATAACTCTAAAACAAAGAACCTAAATAGTATTATTACAATAATGTTACAATTTACTTCATAATATGAAAAAGGTATCATATTCTAAATGTAGCAGAGTTTAGAATATGACATATTGATTAAAGAAGGTGGGCACCACACAGATAATGAAGGTGAGCTCCTTTACGACTTGTTTGGTTTCTAAACATTCATGGTTAAGTTGTAGCTTCATAAATCTATCTTTAAACTCCATTTTTCAGTCTCCTGGGAGACTGTCAAAAATTGCCGTAGCTGACTATATTTCAAGTCATCTTGGCGGGGTATTGGGAAAAGTTTTCAATTAGCAATAATCACGCCTCGGATAAACCTCATTGGCTATGATACTGCCACTGCGCAAAGCTAAAACTGAAGAACAGCAGCGACGGCCTCCTGACCGGGAACTTGTTTTACATTGTGGCAACAATAGACATAAGAGGCCACATGTATGAACCCGTTTAGATATAAAACTCACTCTTTTTTAATCATAGTAACCTATGGGCAAAAAAGTGAGTTTTTGACCAAAAAGGTTCATATATGTGTTACTAGAGTGATGCAAAGGATTCTGGGAGTGACTATGCTAATGAACCCCTTCCACTGACTCTGCAAGAGGAAATGATAGAAAGAATAGACCACATGGTCGGGGGAGGGAAAAAGAAGACAAACAATGAAAAACCTGCTTTCTAGATTTGACTACAGAAAATGTGATGATTCTGGCTATTACACAATTTGAGTTGAGACTCATCTGGGTAATTGTCAGAAGGTTATGGCGAGCCGAAGGGCTGAGTATGGTGTAAATAGACATTACTGTATCCTCAAATTCAGAAATAAGAGTATTTGAAAGTAAAGTTAAAATTCTTAAACCAAAAAGGTTTAAAAATGACAAATTTTTCACTGTAAATGCAAAATAAAAGCAACATCAATGCAAGTAAAGGTAATGTCCTAACCTTACATATACAGTCATATAAGTGCAATAAGACACTCAAGTTTTAACCAGAACAGAGTAGAAAAAATAAAGGTGCCCGAAACCCGAATGTTATGGACGGGAGACACAGCACGAGATCCAGCGTTCAGTCCCAGGCATGTGCCGCAGAAATCTTGACTTTTATCAGAACACAAAGTCACCCCAAAGAAATTATTCCCCCCAATAGTGGTCGGAAAACACACGTTTAATGCTCATTCTCAAGGGGGGACCTAATGCAGAGCTTGCTGTACGAGCTATTTAAATGGTCCAAAATAGAAGTTTTTACTAGAAAAAAGGTTACAATCCAGTAAAAAAGTTGCAACCCAATATAATATATATATGACCTTACACGTTACTCGTAGCATAGAATAACAATGATAGTATTATTTACACACCTGAAAGCCTCTGTTAGGCTATGTTCACATGGCATAATTTTGGCGCGCATTTCGCCACGCGTTTTCACTCTAATATGGGCGAGATGCACGCTGAAATTAAGGTAATCCATAGTTCTCTTTTTTTTTTTTTTTTTGTAAAAATTTTTTTTATTTAAAAATAAAAAAAATTACAAAATTTTCAATGTAAAAGCAAAAGCAACATCAAGCAACATCAGTACAAATAAAGGCAATGTCATAACCATACGTATACAATTATTTAAATGCAGAAAGAAACTCAACTCTTAACCAGATGCTTCCACTTTTGGAACTTCCACACCCCCTCTGCATCCTCAGCACCAAATTTTCGCACATCCTGAAGATAAAACAAATATAACCTGCTAAGAAAAATATGAATGTCCTTTGAACATCCCACTCTTCCCATTTATACAAAAACATGTTTCGAGCATCATACAGAGTTTCCTTCAAACATAGCATGAATAACCACCAGACTTTCTTTTTATCTTTATTAGCAAGGCCAATCCCAGAGATCACCATAGCCCATGTCAGGAACGGGATACCTGTCAGATCTGTTATCAATGGTCTAAGATGTGTTAGGACATCCTGTGCATATTGACAGTACCAGAACAGATGGTGGATGGTCTCAGTACTGCCACAGCAGGCTCTAGGGCACTGCTCAGATCTCACCAGTCCCCTCCTCTTATGTCCCCTACCCGACGGGCAGGGCACCCTGCATGCTGAGCCACATGATGTCCTTTTTGTCGCTAGTGCCCTCACCTTTCTCCAAATCCTCCAACCTGGGCAGCACTCTCTGAGGCAGCATTTTTAATGTCTGCCCATGGGGTTCCTGCTGTCTGCAATGAGCTAACACTTTCTTTCTGTTGAACAGGTCAGATGTTGGCAGGTCATGTAGCCTGTTCTGTTTGATGAATCTCTCTATCTGACAGTACCAGCTTGGAGCAGTAAGCACAACAGGTTGGGAAAGGTTGCGTTTTACCCACTTTAAGCGACAAAGAATCCATCCACCTGTGTACAGGATCATATGAGAGACCTTGGTAGGGCCCTTCAGGAGGCGCAGCACACATATATACAAGTTTATAATCAAATACATGTTTAAATCACGGAAGTTAAGCCCCACCTTTAGATTTCTCCTTGAAACCGGCGCGCCTAACTCGCTCCCATTTTTACCCCCCCATAGGAAGAAAAAGAGCAATTTATTCAGCCTCCTAGCTTGCATGTAAGTTGGTGGGAAGATGTTGGCTAAATACACCACCAGGGGGAGAATAACCAACTTGACCACTAGGGTCTTCACTGTGAAGCTAAGTTCCCTGAGCTTCCAGTAATCCAATTTCCTCTGCACTCTGTCACGGACATAAATTCCCAGCTTTCCTGGGCGTTCATGGGCGCTCATTAAACTTAACACCGGAGCAGCTTAAGGGTACTGACATTCTGGAACGCCACATCTACCATGTTACACTGGCCACCAAAACACTTGATCTGACATTTCTGCCATTGACTTTAAAGGCGGGATGCCCCACAAAATGTTAATGTGGACTTGGCTCTGGTGGGGTGGGCTACATTACTGCAATTTAAATGCAAACAAAAACCAAAATAGCCAAGAACCTTTAATTTGTCCCCACTGCTTCCAGGTATATGGATGCCTTTGATAACTGTGTCTCTACGGAGCATGCATAACAGGGGTTCCATTGCACAAATGAAGACCAGGGGAGAGAGAGGGCACCTCTGCCTAACACCTGAGTGGACTCTAATTTTCTCAGTCTGGTAGCCATTGACAAGGATTTTGCTACTAAAGTCGGTGTACAGAGATTTGATGGCATAGTGAATGGCTCAGGGAAGCCCAAAGCATTCAGGACTGTAAATGGGAAGGAGTGTGACAACTTGTCAAATGCCTTTTCAAAGTCCACAGATAGGACAGCAAGCTTCCTGTCTCTCTGCAGACTGTCCCATATCACATCTCTAAGCAGAGTGAGTTTTCCCCCTGATAGATCTTCCTGGCACTGCGCAGGGCCTGCTCCTCCTGCACTACCTGAGCGATGACATGCTCAAAGTTTAGCAAGACATTGGCAAAAACCTTGTATTGGGTGTTTAATAAGGTTATAGGGCGCCAGTTTTTAAGATCAGCTTTGTCGCCTTTCTTAAAAATCAGGACAACCACTCCCTCCTTCATGGTGTCACATAACTGCCCTGTTTGCCATATACGGGTATAAAGCTGTAGCAGATCTGGTGCCAGGAGATCCCAAAAATGTAGATAAAATTCTACAGGTAACCCGTCCAGGCCGGGGGTTTTGTTACATGCCATGGACTGAAAAATACATTTTACCGCAACTTCTGTGATATCATGGCTAAGACACTGCAAGTCCTCCTGATGCACACTGTTAGCTTGGGCCCCTATCACCTCTTTCTCCAGCTCAGGATCTCAGTTTTTGGCGCTATAGAGGTCCGAGTAAAAAAGACTCACTTCTCAATTAGGTCCTGACCTCTCACCTCTGAGCCATCTGCTTTTTTTAAGACCTGTATGGTGGGTGTAGGGTGCGCATTTTACGGTATCCTGATCGTGCTGGGGCTTCAGCGGAGGAGAAGGAGGGGCAAGGCTGCAATCAACTTCCCTGAAAGGGAAAGATCTCTCCTTGAGGAGTGCACCGAACGAACAGCGTGTAGAGTTATGTATTGCCTTTTTGCCCTCTACTAAGCATCTGCATATCACAAAGCATTATGGGAAAGGGGCTGAGAAGCCCAAAGCGCCCTCTGTTTTGGGTGTAACAAATCCTCAATTTGCTTTTGAAACCCCCCGAGTCTTGAGAAAGCAAAAAGGATTTTAGCCAAGCCAGTATCTCTCAACTACAGACAACGCTGCTTGGGGATTTTTGTCCCTCATCAGTGCAGAGCGATGCTGGCTGTGTGTCAACTTCCTTGAGCAGACACAATGTGCTCCTCCTCCCCTCCATGGTGAACCTCACACTGCACAGGGCAGCCCCATCAGTTGTATTTTATAGGCAGTGTTATATACTGTATTCTAACTTATGTCACACCGTATTACATAACTGCAGACTGATTGTCAGCTCAGTGGGTCAGTATTGTATATGTATATTACTTATATGATACTGACCCAGAGAGCTGACAATCAGTCTGAAATACTATAATATTGAACAGCATTGTAGGTCAGTATTAAATCAGTCTGCACAACAAATTTATATTACTGATCCACAATGCTGTTCAACGTTGTAGAACTGCAGCTCTGCGGGTCAGTATCATATAAGTAATATACATATACAACACTGACCCACTGAGCTGACAATCAGTCTGCAGTTATGTAGTATTAATCAGCACTGTGGGTCAGTATTACATATTTATAGTGCAGACAGTGTCAGTTCTGTGGGCAGTGTTACATTTGTGTACTGATATAATAATGACCCTAGCACTAGCCCGCATGCCAAACCATACATGTACTAAATGTACCTCTTCCGACTTACATACAAATTCATCTTAAAGGGGTTGTCTAACAACAATGATTCATCTCATATGTACCCGCCCACCTCAACTGACAAGTAGCTTGGTGCTGTGAGCTCTGCTGAATACTCCTCATCTCTGCTCAATTAAACCTCCTTAACCCTGCCATCTACCCTGCTGGGTTCCAGCATCTGTTGCCTGAACTCCTGAGGAACGTTTTGAGCCCTCCGGTGACCGACTACTCAGTACAGAACTAAAGAATCCATCTGCTCTGTATCTGCGGCCTACCAGTCAAGTGCAGCCAGCAAGGTAACACTCCATCTTTGGGGAACTGCACTCCCCCCTCTGGGGCCTGCAGCACTGTACACAGACTTTCCAGGAGCTCACTTGCTATCTCTGGTCCCTGGGCTAAGCTTGTGGACTGCACTAATCCTTCCTTTCTAGCACCGGCCAGCCTAACACTCTGACCTGAGGCAAGTTGGGAAAAAATGACTGAAGCGTTGGTCCCAACACAGTCTTGCCTCCTTCTACAGCTTCACATGCTGTCCTACCAAATTGGAGCCTCTGAGCAGCTGCCTGAGACGCGACTCTGATGCCTTGTGCCTCTTTAAACTCTCGTGCTTGTCTGCTGGGAGCACATTTCATCTGGGACTCCCCGCACGCATGGGTCCGCGTTAACCCAAACTCGCCACCCCGTTAAATAGTGCCTGGTCCAATCATAAAAGCCTCAATTCCTCCCGC